>JBBPBX010098487.1:0-12682 GCA_038048925.1 Garcialebias charrua
TATTACAAGAAAAGAACACACATAATTCACCAGATTAAGGAAGTTAGTTGGAGGATGAGTAGTCTGACGGGGAAAAAAAAAGGTTAAAACTGTAATATTTGTCAAATTGTGCAATAGTTCTGTGTTTTATTTATTTATTTATTTATTTTTTATTTAAATTTGCAGGCTTTGAACACAATTTTTACATCTTTAAATGACTTGGTGGGGTAATGTAACTTCAGCTCATCAGGGGGTCACACAGGCTGCTCCTTTGAATTGAAAAAGCCCTTTGGATAGAGGGTGAAACGTTTTCTGTAACAAATAAAGTCCAGTTGTTTTTGTATTGAACACTTTCTCTGATTTCATCAGGGGTTTTGTAAAATGTATGTTAGAAAACAGCACATATGTTTCATCTTTGGTTACAACAAAATGTGAAAAGTTACAATTAGTTATGCAAATGCTCTGGTCAGAGTTCAGACCATCTCTGCACAGCTCATTGGTAAATGATTTTAGCTCCAACTTTGCATTAATGTTCTCAACCGTTCGATTTTCTCCTTGAAAATTACTTCTGTCGACGCTCATCCTTCCAGGTTTCAGTCGTTTCTTTTCAGAAAAAAGCAGAACTTCACGTTTTAGCTTTTGACTTGGTATCTCTGATGCATTTGTTTTTATTTTTGCACCCAGAGATTATTTTACAGGTTTAATATTCTCCAAGACTGTCCAACATATACTTGTCATTGTTTAAGTGTAAACAAAAGACTTGGAATTGTTGGCAACTACACTCTGCTTTTACTCATTTATTTAAAATGATGCAATAGACTTTTGGTAGTTAATTATGCATATTTAGTAGTTATCCTTATCAAATATGAAGCAGGTGTACATTTTTATTAAATTAACATTGACTTATAGCATACTTTGACAACTATTATGGCTTTAAAGGAAAATAAGGCATTTCTACCCCAAACATGTGGACGACTGCATTATTCCTACAGTGTAGTGGTGGCAGCTTAATGAAGCAGGGATGGGGTTTTTTATGTAGAGACTGGGAAACTGGTCAGAGTTAATGGAAAGATGGATGGTGCCAAAAACAATGCTTGAGGGAAACATTGAGTTTTACAGAGTACACTGCTAATGCAACACTCCACTGCTTTAAGAAGAATCCGTTAAATGTCCAGTAATGCTTCAGTTAAGTCCCAGACCTCAATCCAACCCATAATCTCTGGTTTTATTTAAATACTGCTTTAAACAAACAGCACCCATGTAATCTGTGGGAAGTAGAGAAGTTCTGCCAAGAAGACTGCATAAAAATCCCAGTGGTTAAATGTGCCAAACTTACAGAGCTGCACCTGAAGAAATTTGATCAGTGTTGCTTGAGTTAATAATCTATGACATACTTATTTTATGCTATGAAGTCTAAACATGTTGGATGGACATTTAGCTGTTGATATGAACAGAATAGATAAAACGTTGTAAACATTCCAAACCCAGTTTGCAGCTCTTGCATGGCTAGCCGCTGTACATTATTGGCAGCATGATGGATCAGTGGTTAGCACTGTTGCCTCACAGCATGAAGGTCCTGGGTTCAATCCCCGGTTGTACCTGGGGTCTTTCTGTATGGAGTTAGCATGTTCTTCTCATGCTTGTGTGGGTTTTCCCGGGTACTCCGGTTCCGTCCCACAGACCAAAAACATGCATGTTAGTCTGCCTTCAGGTCCAGGCCTCCCTTGCAAAAGAGATCTGTCATCTCAATGGGATTTGCCTGGTTAAATAAAAGTTTATTAACTTTATAATAAATAAACAATTTAATTTCAACAGCTAACTTTGGAGAGGTAAAACAATGACAAAAAAGAAGTCATTTTCAGCTGTGGTAGTCGGCTCATACCACCATCGCACATCCTCCCCAACATTTAAAACTGACTTGCTCTGAGTGAAAGTCTGCTCCTTTTTTGAAGCAGGACTATTCTGGGCCCTGTGTGACCTCTGCTAAACAGCAAATGCTGAACATATTCCATGCTCTCTCCTAGGGCCTCAGCCAACATTTGATATATTTAATCATACAACTCTAATAGACCACCGTGAGCTCGGCGTTATTGTTTTTTTTTACTGTAGAAAAGTTCAGAACTTACTTGACAATCAATATAATAATAATAATAATAATAATAAACTTTATTTGTATAGCACCTTCCTACAATGCCTTGCATTGACCAAGGTGCTTGACAGGATAAAAAGATGAATAAACTGGAATAATAAATCAGTGAAAATAGAATAGGAAACAACAGCAGTAAAAGAAGGCAATGGAAATAAAAAATGCTACATACTAAAATAACACTAAAATAACACAAGTAATAAAAGTTACCGGTACACACTGAAAGCTTTTTTGAACAAGTGGAAATAAAAAGGCAATGGAAATAAAAAAAATGCTACATATTAAAATACCAAAAGTAATAAAAGTTACACACTGAAAGCTTTTTTGAACAAGTGGGTCTTCAGTCTGGTTTTGAACAGAGTCAGATCAGAGGTGGCACGCAGCTCAAGGGGGAGACTGTTCCAGGCTTTTGGGCCGGCAACAGAAAATGACCGGTCTCCCCATTGTTTGTACCTTGAGCGAGGCACCTCCAGCAGGTGTTGACTGGCAGATCGTAAAGCTCTGCCGGGCTGATGGGCTTTCAAAAGTTCTGAGATGTACAGAGGTGCAAGTCCATTCAGAGCTTTGAAAACAAACAGGAGCAGCTTGAACTGTATCCTGAACTGAACCGGGAGCCAGTGTAGAGAGGACAGGACAGGAGTGATGTGTTCATATTTTCGTGTGTTGGTCAAAAAGCGCGCGGCAGAGTTCTGTACAAGCTGTAAACGGGAGATGGAGGATTGATTAATACCAACATACAAAGCATTACAATAGTCAAGTCTGGAGGTCACAAAGGCATGGATGGCCTTCTCCAGATCACCACGGCTGAGAAATGACTTGACTTTGGAGAGCAGTCGGAGCTGAAAGAAGCTGGTCTTGACAACAGAACTGATCTGTTTATCAAACTTTAAGTTGGAGTCAAGCTGCACTCCAAGATTTCTGACCACCGGGTTGAAATGGGGGAGGGGAAAACCAACACTGGGACTGGGAAGGATGTTGTTGGTGTCACCAGGAGCACTAAATAAAATGCATTCAGTTTTATCTGTGTTTAGGTGGAGGAAGTTTTGAGAGAGCCAGTGCTTAATGTCATTTAAGCAGTTGACAAGAGTGTTTGAACTGAGTGAGGGGTTGGGAGTGACTGGCAGATAGATTTGTAAATCGTCTGCATACATGTGAAAAGACAGGTTATGACGTGCAATGATTGATCCTAATGGCAGCATGTAAAGAGAGAAGAGGACTGGCCCTAGAATAGATCCCTGTGGTACGCCAGAGGTCAGAGGGGTTGATGAAGAGGAGGACAGATCGCCTATCATGACAGAAAAAGTTCTCCCAGACAGGTAAGATTTGAACCACTCAAGCACAGCTCCCTGGAGGCCAACCTGCTGAGACAAGCGGTTGATTAGTACCTGATGGTCGACGGTGTCAAAAGCTGCTGAGAGGTCTAACATCACCAGCAGTGCAGGGTTTTTTGCATCCAGAGACAGAAGAATGTCATTCTGTACTTTGAGCAGTGCTGATTCAGTGCTGTGTCGAGCTCGAAAACCTGACTGAAATTTTTCAAACAGGTTGTTGAGTTCTAGAAAAGATTGAAGTTGAATAAAAACAATCTTTTCTAGAACCTTTGATAAAAATGACAGATGTGAAACTGGTCTGAAATTAGAGAGAGCTGTAGGATCTAGGCCATGACAAATATGATATATGACAAATATATAATATGACAAAGCAAGTCATGTCAGTTTTGTTCTCACCAGACAACTACTTATCTTTCTGGATCTTTGCTCAGTTTTCCTGAAGCAGCTCGTAGTCATGCTGTCAGGCTTCTAGAAGCCAACAAGGATCTCCTGAGGCTCTCACAGACTTGTGTGAACACCATTATAGAGGAGGTGGAAGCTGTCTTTTTGCTTTATTCTTTAAAAAAAATATTATTTACACAATTATTTTGATGCAACCATGAAGTATGGGATGGCTGTGCAAATAAATCCATACACATGCACATGGTTTTGTGGTATTGTTGCATGACTTTGAAATGCAGCCATCCTCCTAGCAACTTTACTGCAGAATAAGCAAGGGACATAAAGGATGTCCTGCCAGCTCAGATGTCACTTGTATTTTTTTGTGCTACTTTTCCTTTGAATTATCCTTTTAATTACCATTTTATTTTCACTTGTTAAAAAATAAATAAATTTGTACGCATCCTTTATGATTGTTTGTTGTTGTCCATTGTTGTCATCACTCTTTGTTAAAATTCAAGTCTCTCTTGCAAATGAGTCCCCGAGGCTCAATGGGATTAACCTGTGTAAATAAAGGTTGAATGAATTACTGGACGAGAGCAGGAAACGTAATGTTACTGGAACGCTGCTAAACAGGCTTAGTGATAGAAATGAAAGGGGAAGGATGTGTGAAGTATGGAGAATTTGAAATCTAACATCCAGACTGACTTACAAACTACTTCAAACCTAGTGGTCCATCATTTGCATGAGGAATCTATCACACCTAAAAATTGGTGTTTGTAAAGTCAGTTGGCAGTGGCAGCCATCTTGAATGAGGTTGACTCTAATGGTACGTCCACACCTAGCAGCGTTTCAACTTCAAAAAAGCTCGTCACGCACGCAAGTGGACGCACTGGACCCACAGTGGTGTCCAGACCAGAACGCGAAACTGTGGCGATGTGGCGGCGGGGGGTGTGGGAGGAGCTTACCGGTATACCGAGTTCCTCACTGCACTCCGCCAGGCAAGGAGCTTTTTATTTCTGTCTCTGTAGAGCAGACTTGACTGGTCGTGAAGGACTTGTCGCGAACACACAGCTACAATGAGTTTCTCTTCCATAGTACACAACTTTGCGGGTTTTTTCTGTGTCCCACAAACAATACGTCACATAGTTGCGCAATCGTTTCCGCGTCACATAGGGACTCTCCCCCTCTCTTCTCCCCCCGACTCTCCCTGATCAACCAATCAGGGAGAGTTGAACGGCGTTTGAACGTTTGAACGGCGAAATCATCAACATGTTCAAGGCGTGCTTTGGAGGCTGACGCGGGTTCACGTGCACGGAAAACGCTTTCCAGCACGCTCAACACGCACGTGACGTGACGCCCGACGCCAAGACGCGCCTGGAGGCGCGTCCCCCATTGACTTTGCATGTAAACTGGACGCTCCTGCAGTTGAAACGCTGTTAGGTGTGGACGTACCATAAAGGCTAATCCGTTGTAGATGTACACACATAAACACAAATGCAGGCAAGAATGCTATTGTCCTCCTATACCTTTAAAAATGAGTGGTATGCTGATGTCCCCCTTCAGTGAAAGATTTGTAGCAACCTTTCTTAGTTTTTGATGCAAGTGTTCATCTGGACTGAAAATAAATGAATACTGTACAAGTACAGTAAACCTTAATATTTTCAGCACAATATATTCCAGTGAGTAGGAGTTGCACTGTAGAAGAACAGAGTTATTATAATTTTTTTATTTTTCCACATGGTGGCAAATCCTAGCCAGGGAAGGAGCGTTTTTTCCACCACCAGGTGCAATGACGAGGCCAGGGGATGGCCAAAGGTGGCCTTGGCCATGGCCACCATAGATTAATGTTCGGTCTCCCCACCAGCTACCACCATCATTTGGGAAAACTATACTTTTAATAAATATAAAAAAAGAAAGCATAGCTTCCTCTAATGATAGGGGAGATGTCGAATGCATGTGCAGATCCTGTCTATATATACAGTCAAGACCAATTCTGCA
The DNA here is from genome assembly GCA_038048925.1 of Garcialebias charrua. Lineage (NCBI taxonomy): Eukaryota > Metazoa > Chordata > Actinopteri > Cyprinodontiformes > Rivulidae > Garcialebias > Garcialebias charrua. The sequence goes on from JBBPBX010098487.1 coordinate 5,836, forward strand.
TGTCTCCACGACGTGCAAACAAGGTCCACTCTGGATGTCTAACCATGACCTCACTTGTACGAATGTTTGAAGGTCGGACTTGGAGGTCATATAGACATCCAAGGCAGGTGCAGGTGTGCCTTAAGTGAATCAAAATTTTTATTATCGTAAAATTTCAATCATAATTTACAATCATAAAAGATTGACGTGCACAGTTACTCTTTTATGATTATAAATTTGCACGGCTTTGTTCATAAACCAACTGTTGCTTTTTTCTGCGTTTCTCTTGGAGCTACTTCTGTTAATCCAGTAAAGAGGATAAAGGAAAAATTTAAGGAGTCTAGTCATGTTTCTAGTGAAATTTAAGGAGTGATGATTTATTTGTAAACCTTAGTCCATCTGTTTCTAGTGGGTGATGAAGTAGTTTCCTGTTGCACGACAGATGGTCAAATACACTGTTTGTTTGACTCGGTTTGCCATTCAGAGATGGGGTAGCGGTAGAGCAGCCAACTCCAAACCCAAATGTCCTTGGATTGAACCCCAGTCATTCTGACATCCCTCTGGGAGTGGATGGGTTCGCCATTGTATGGGAATATACAATTATGACAACACAAAGCACTTAATGTTGTTATTCTTATTATCTGAAATTAATAAAATAAGTTAAATTTTGATGTAGAAAAGACATCTATATTGACCGTCCAGTGAAAGTCGGAAAAAGACGTCATCTGGCGTCACAGTCTGCACCTGCGATGGACCGACATTTGATGGGCAAAAAAGACATTTAGACGTCTCCTTGCTCAGTGTGAGGCCAGTTATAAATGGGGGCAGCCATCTTGGACTTTGACTTGGAAACCCATCGGACCTTTTTTTAACTCCTAGATGCAGCCACACAACAAAAATGGAAGCTGGTAACTCATTTATAAGTTATAGTCTGGCTCACAAGGCGGTCAGATGGATGAACTGATGGGCTGAGGGTATTTCCAGTTCCCCTTTATGCTCCGTGACAGGGGACAAAAAATAAACATATCAAGTACACACCTGTGCATTTAGAACATACTTACTTTTATGTATATATTGGGACAACATCCTGGTACTTTCCACAAAATCCCTGCCCACTTTTAGGGGAAACAAAGCCTCCACGTTGAGCTCTTCATGCGTTCACTAAGAAAACCACATCAAATAGGAATACTGTACAGTATTTGTTTGAAGCATTGAAGTGCCTAAATATAATGGCCAGTGAGGTGAATAATTATATAATGTTACAGCCAATAAACTATCACCATCGTTATATGAAAAAACAAAATCCTTACATGAATAGAAGGCATTCAAACAAGATTTTGCCTATGTCATTTACCTCATCTTGAAATAACTTGCATTTTGTCTGTAGTTCAAATTATTTACACTCATCTAAAGACAGAAAATCTAGGTTTGGTTCATCTGCCTTTGTGATGACAGTATGTGAAAGATTGTAATCTTAGTTTGCTATGAGAGAATGTTGTCTCACTCGCTGTACAACAATAGACAGTGCTTCATCTTTTTCAGGGCACATCCCCTTTGGGGTCTCTCACAGCTCAGTTTTAGATCTAGACTTATTCTTTCCACATGTTTTACGTGACAGGAACATGAATCAGCGGAAAAAAGCTTGGGACAAAGAATCCCAGTAGTGGTAATGTTTTTGACAGATGAACAGATAGCGAGGTCAGTACAGGTGTATTCTGTCCACTGTCAAAGTCAAAACATGTACTGCATAATATACAAATACACACCTTGGTCTTGCAGTTGAATTTGTGGAAAGATCCACTTAAAGCAGGGCTATTGATATTGTTCAGTGGGCCACAGTTACTGAAAGCCAACAACTCAGGGGCCGGACATAAAACAAATGTTACAATGATCTGTTAACTTTTAAATTTGTTTATTTTGCTCCATTGAATCATAAGTACGATAAACGGAACCCAAAAGTGTAAGTCAAAGAAATGACATTTCATTTATTTCTTTTCAATTAAAGTAGTGATATTCTAACGTGAAACAACATTTAAAACAAAAATTACACATTACAGTATACCTCCTTATTCAACACAAATATTATTCTGCCATCTCTTACTTGCCAAATATTTACACTTTTCAAATTTAAAAAAAATGTTGGCTGTTTTTTTATGTTCCCTGAATGACCGACATGTCTCTATTCCAGGTAGGTCAATTGAGAACCGGTTCAAATAAAATGGCTGCACAAACCAGTTGTTCCTTAAACGCTTCACAAGTCACAGGTGAAGCGTCTATGTCCCGCTCAGAGGTGCCGGTAAGCTTTGACCAGAACCAAAATAAGCAAAGCAGAACTCAGCTGAGCCAAAAGCGAGCACAATGAGTGTGTGTCGAATGTCTCCTTCGTGTCATTTACTATAATAAATTAACTTAAATAAATGATATATAAATGATATATTATATATAAATAATAAATCAATATAATAAATTAACTCTGGGTGTGCCGGTTTCCTCCCACAGTCCAAAAACATGCATGTTAGGCTGATTGGTGACTCTAAATTGACCCTGGGTGTGAGTGAAACAGGTCCCTCTTGTAAATGAGTCCCCGTGGCTCAACGAGGCTAGCCTGTATAAATAAAGATTGAATGAAAACTAAATTGATCCTATTTGTGGTTAACAATTTTATTGAAAACTAACTACAAAGTTGCAGTGCCAAAACTAACATTCAAGTTAATCTAAAAAACACCATACCGAACCGGTCGAGACCTGGGTTAACAACGTCCGCCACTGGTGCTGTTGACAAACAGGGTGTCGGCAGAAATTGTGCTACTGTTAGTCGAAGACCACAAGGAGAGAACCATGTCAGGAGACAGAGGGAGAAGAGAAAAGTCAAGAATGTAGGACTGGGAGTTGCAACTCTAAATGTATGGAAGCGGTTCTGAGACGATTTTAAAACTAAAATGGTTTAGCAGGACGATTTTAAAACTAAAATGGTTTAGCAGGAATGCTTTTTCATTTCAAAGCCAAGCTGCCTTTTTTGAGTCATAAATAAAATTTAAAATGAATAAACCAAACTGCATTTTCATTTTCTTCTTCGAGACTGCTCAATTTGTAACTTAATTAAAATGATAAGTAAAATATCTAAAAAAGCTAAGTCTGGTCCTCTGGACATTCAAAAAACAAAAAAACAAAACAAAGCAAAAAATTGTAGAAACGTTTCGTCTTTCGTCCGAAAGACTTCCTCAGTCTGAGGTGCTGGGTTCAGCTCAGTCTTATAAATAGCACCCTCTCACAGTGTTACACAACCAGTTGGCTGATGACAGCCTGAAACCAGCTGCTCACATGATCAAGGAGGACCATCAGCCTAACAATGGATCGTTAGCACCCTGATGGTTGTTTGCTATTCACAGAGGGCTGAGTGATACCAGCAATCACAGCATTGTAGGAGGGGGACAGTTGAACTCGGAGGCCTCCACCCCTGTTTAATGATGGGCGGTTTCTTTTCACAAAGATGGCCTCCTTTACTCCTCTCTCAAACCATCGTTCCTCTCTATCAAGGATGTGAACATCTTCATCCCTGAAAGAGTGACCGCTGGCCTGGAGATGAGTGTAGACTGCAGAGTCCTGACCTGATGATGTTGATCTTCTGTGCTGGGCCATCCTTTTGGCCAGTGGCTGTTTAGTTTCCCCGATATAAGACTGATCACAGCCCTCCTGACACTGAACAGCATACACAATGTTACTCTGTTTTTGCCGGGGGACTGGATCTTTGGGATGAACCAGTTTTTGCCGTAATGTATTTTGAGGTTTAAAAGCCACTGGGACGTTTTGCAAATTTCCTCTATCAGAAACAGAGACCTCACAGTCCAAGAAAGCCAACCTGCCATTTCTTACATCTTCTCGTGTGAACTTGATATATTTATCCACAGAGTTGATGTGATCAGTGAAATGTTGGACTTCCTGAGATTTAATTTTAACCCAGGTGTCATCAACATACCTGAACCAATGACTTGGTGGTCTCCCCGTAAAGGATGTCAAGGCTCTCTTTTCTACCTCCTCCATGTACAGGTTGGCAACAATAGGAGAAACTGGAGACCCCATAGCACATCCATGTTTCTGCCTATAATATTGCTCCCCATATGTGAAGTAGGTTGACTGCAGGCACAGTTTCAAGAGTTGACACAGTTGCTCTGTGGAAAGCGTGGTTCTGCTGTTCAGAGTGGTGTCTGATTTTAACCTTAAACAGACCACCTCTACTGCTTCATCAACAGGAATGCACGTAAAGAGTGATGTAACATCAAAAGAGACCATTGTTTCATCAGTCTCCATGATGACATCCCTCACCTTATCCACAAAGTCCATGGTGTTCTGTATGTGGTGTTCTGAGCTGCCAACTAAAGGGATGAGTACAGATGCCAGATATTTGGAAACATTGTAAGTGACAGAGTTAATCATGCTAACAATTGGTCTTAAAGGTACACCTTGTTTGTGGATTTTGGGTAAACCATACAGACTTGGCGTGGCCTCCCCTGGGTACAGTCTGTGGTACAGAATATTGTCAATAGCCTTGTCCTGCTTCAAAATTTTCAGGCAATCTATCAACTTCTTCTTGTAACCACTTCCTGGATCTCTTTTCAGCGGTTCATAAGTGGTTAAGTCACTAAGGAGTGACATAACTTTCTCATGATAGTCTTTCTGGTTCAAAATCACTGTGCACCTTCCTTTGTCTGCTGGGAGAATTATGATGTTTTTGTCCTTGCTAAGCGTAGTGAGTGCATCCCTCTCTTCTCTACTGATGTTGGAAGGTGGTGGTTTAGCATTACTGAGACAGGCTGAAACTTTGACTCTGAGTTGTTCTGCTTCAAAGTCTTTAATTTTGTTGTTACGGATGGCTGACTCAGTGGCTGTGATCATCTCCACCAGTGGAATTCTACTTGGTGCCACTGCAAAGTTTAGCCCCCTGGCAAGAATCTCTGTCTCCGGCTGGGTGAGCTGTCTGTCAGATAAATTCTTCACCCACTTTTCTGTCTCCCCGGCATGTGTATCGGAGTGTTGTCTTACACTGAATGTGTTGTTGTTGGAATTGTTATGGTGTTGACGAGTTATCAGTGAGTTAAATTTGTTTTGTTGTCGAGTCTTGGACTTGACATGCTGTGCTAAGCGTGCCCGATCTGTACAGTCCATCACTTGCTGAAGTGTGGTCTGATCTAGGCACGTTGTTAGTTTTTGATAAATTTGCTCTTCTTTGGCCTTCAAGGCCTCAATGGTAAAATTGGTCTGTCTTACCCGTTCATTCAGCAGCTGCGTCTGTGCCTTCTGAAGGATGTTGCTTGCCCGGTGCCCGCTGACCGATGAATTCAGTTCCAGGCTCTTAGGAATAATGCCACTTTGTCTGCATCTAAGGTTGAATCGCAAGTGGTTCCTGTAGTCCGCCCTCTTCCTAGCTGTTTTCTCAAACTCTCTAACAAGTTTGAGGCAATCCTGGCCAAAGTGGTTCAAAATACCCTGATGCATGCTCAATAATCCAGGTAGAAAAATCTAAAAAAGCTAAGTCTGGTCCTCTGGACATTCAAAAAACAAAAAAACAAAACAAAGCAAAAAATTGTAGAAACGTTTCGTCTTTCGTCCGAAAGACTTCCTCAGTCTGAGGTGCTGGGTTCAGCTCAGTCTTATAAATCATCAGCCAACTGGTTGTGTAACACTGTGAGAGGGTGCTATTTATAAGACTGAGCTGAACCCAGCACCTCAGACTGAGGAAGTCTTTCGGACGAAAGACGAAACGTTTCTACAATTTTTTGCTTTGTTTTGTTTTTTTGTTTTTTGAATGTCCAGAGGACCAGACTTAGCTTTTTTAGATTTTTCTACCTGGATTATTGAGCATGCATCAGGGTATAAGTAAAATAACATTTAACATTTAATTTTCAATATATGTCTTAGTAAAAAGTGGCCAAAATTCATTTTGAAATGTCAATTTTGAAAATTAAAATGAAATAGCAGAAATGCTTTTTAATTTCAAAGTCAAGCTGCCTTTTTTGAGTCAGAAATAAAATTAAGATTAAATCATTTTCATTTTCTTATTCAGCACTGTTATATCTCATTGAACTACAGAGCAAACTGCCTTTTCATTTTCATCCTGCCCCCCTGCGCTTAAAGTGTGACAATAATCAATCTCAAAAGCAAACCCAGAGTAATGCGCTTGTCAGACAGCAGAGGGCGCAGCGCTCCAGTTGCATTGTGTTGAAACCCAGAGAGTCACGTAATGCGCTTGTCAGACAGCAGAGGGCGCAGCGCTCCTCCTGTTGCATTGTGCTGAGTTTTAGTCAGGGGAGACCGTTTCCTCCTTCCGCTGAAACAAACACCTGTGTTATTTATTTTGTTTATCAGAAAGAAAAATGTCCATAAAACCAGGCATTGATGTTTCTATTAAAGTAAATCTACTTGGTAATGAAATAATTCCTATGATTTTTTTACAGTTTTTTAATAATTACTAAACACTATGTTATTCAATTCAGCTCATAACTCAGTAAATCTGATTTAAATCTATATGACATAATGTTACATTATGAAAAGTGTTCAACTCTCATCCTGATTAAAATGAGTTTATTGTCTTTAAACTTTTGACTGTTTAGGGAAGTTTACTCTGCAGTGAAAGGTGCCTCGTTAAACAGAGGCGTTAAAACGCTATTAAAGCTGAATAATACTAATGCAGATGTTTTCAAACAGATGTTAAGCACAATACAATTAGGCAGTTAAAGTCGCACCATGTATTTATGTATTCAGCTTACCATAGTTTTAAATTAAATTCACTACAGTTTTGAGCAGATTTCATTATAAAATCTGGTGCAATCTGGTTTTAAAGGGGAAAAAAACTAAGAAACTATCCAGAAAA
>JBBPBX010098489.1:0-12681 GCA_038048925.1 Garcialebias charrua
GCAGAGATTTTTTTCTTCAAAACATACATTTTCCTGGATAAGTTGAAGGTAACGCTCCCATTATGCCGATTCGCCATGCAACAGCGACTCCAACTCAGGAGAAGGCACCCTCCGCGGCTGCAGAGAACGATCCAGAAGCCTCAGATGAGGAGTCGCCCTCTGCTGATGAAGATCAGGCAGCATCTTCAGCTGCAAGAGGCGAAGATGAGGAGGGGGAGAATTCAGGTGACGCGAATACGGACAAGAATGAAGACACTACTGAAGAGGGAGTGGAGGGAGAAAAAAAAGGATGAGAAAGATGTGAAATGCCCGGACTGCGAGGCTGGCCAGTGCTCAACACACTGCTTTGTTCTCCTTCTAAGGATGAAGGATGGCTACAAGTATGGGAAATCCAAAAGCAAGAAGGTGAAACGGACAATTCCTGCATGGGCTAGTGCCACTGCCAGCAAACGCATTCCTGTTACCAACTATGCAGGCACGCAGTGCAAAGTGGATACTGTAGTATCATTATCGAAGCTATAATTTACTCTCAGGACAAGGTAGGGATTTCATTCCAGTCACTCATGAAATAACTTCATTATTGATTTTATTAATAGTGTTATTATTTATCTCTAAATAAAAAAAGTGGTCCTCCTTTATTTATATCGTCTGCAGAGACTCGAAGAAACACACCGACCACAGGTTCAGACCCATCGATGAAGCTGCAGCGGAACTCAGAGAGGATCTGCTGAGATCCATGAAACCACTGAAGGAGAAGCAGGAGGTCAAGAAGAAAGTTCAGTCTGAGTTTGATCAGACAGCAGAACATGTGAAGGTCCAGGCTCGACTCACAAAGAGGCAGATTAAGAAGCAGTTTAAGAAGCTTCACCAGTTTCTAACAGAGGAAGAGGAGGCCAGGCTGGCTGCTCTGAGGGAGGAAGAGGAGCAGAAGAGTGGACTGATTGAGAATATGGAGGCTCTGAGCAGAGAGATGGCAGCTCTTTCGGACACAGTCAGAGCCACAGAGGAGGAGCTGAGAGCTGAAGTGAAAAGCATCGTTAAACGGGGGGGCTGGTGTCCTCTGCACATGTACTTTAGGTTGTTCTGGTACTTGGACTTATACGGACAGATGATGGACACTGAACCTTCCTCTTCACCTTGGACTTTAGTCACTTTGTCACAGAAATAAAAACACTGTGAACAGACTCATCCTTGAAGACAAAATGTTCTTAAAAATATTTTAAGAGAAATTTCTTTAATTTGATCCATTTTATGAAATGTGTGTGCTTAATATGTGGTGGCTTTGACTTGTAGGTACATTTTGAATTAATATCAGATTAAAAACTGACGCAGACTTTTTCACCATTTTATGAAATGTGTGTGCTTAATATGTGGTGGCTTTGACTTGTAGGTACATTTTGAATTAATATCAGATTAAAAACTGACGCAGACTTTTTCACCATTTAACTCACTTTTTGTGTTATTTTTTTTCTTGATATGATTTTGTAAATATATTTTTCTGTGTTTTAAATTTGAAATGAACAAATAAATAAATAAATTAAAACAATTTAACAATTTAACACATAAGAAATAATCATAACAAATGACACCATTCTCAGTTTAAAACTTTTGTTATGATTTGACAATGATTCAACCAAATTAATATCATCCTTGTTTTATTAAATTATCCATCCATCCATCCATCCATCCATTTTCGTCCGCTTATCCAGGGTCGGGTCGCGGGGGTAGCAGCCTAAGTAGGGAGGCCCAGACTTCCCTCTCCCCAGCCACTTGGAGCAGCTCCTCTGGGGGAATCCCAAGGCGTTCCCAGGCCAGCCGAGAAACATAGTCCCTCCAGCGTGTCCTGGGTCTTCCTCTGGGTCTCCTCCCGGTGGGACATGCCCGGAACACCTCACCAGGGAGGCGTCCAGGAGGCATCCTAACCAGATGCCCGAGCCACCTCAACTGGCTCCTCTCGATGTGGAGAAGCAGCGGCTCTACTCCGAGTCCCTCCCGGATGACTGAGCTTCTCACCCTATCTCTAAAGGCTGAGTTAGACTTTCGCTTTGGTCCGCAGGCTGGAGCGCGCGCGCCGCGCGTGCACTGTGCCGCACGGCGAAATGCGTTCATAGTTTCGCCCCTGTGTTTATGGTTGACGCACGGCGGAGCATGGCAAAGTGCTGTTCTTTTACGGGCCAGCAGGTGGAAGTAGCCTCTACAACATGTGCATATGTTACAAGAAAGGGTGTAGAAGAAGAAATCTACCGTAGAAGAAGAACTGTTTGACGTCACAACACAAACAAAATGGCTTCCCGCTCGCTTCATTCTTGAACTGTCTTTATTAGAGGAGCAAATTATAATAGAACAACAGTTATTGTGTCTTGCAATTTTAATGAGACGAAGAAGACGCAGAAGGAGATGGTATGTTCGGCCATTACACTCTCAGAGACGTACTGGTGGGGAATATAACATGCTGGTGATGCCGATGCGGAGAATTGACGAAGAAATGCACTTCAGTTACTTCCGCATGTCTGCACGCCGATTTGATGACCTGCTACATCGTATTTCGCCTTTCATACGACATGGAAGGACCCACAGCAGCCCTGTGACATTACCCGAGCGTTTGGCAGTGACTTTAAGAATCCTGGCTTCAGGTAGCAGCCAGAAAAGTGTAGCAGCCAGCTACAAACTTGGTGCAACTACGGTTTCCCTGATAGTCTCTGAGGTGTGCCAAGCTATATTGTATATTGCTATATGTATTTGAATGTTAATGATTTTAAATAAAATGAAACTACATTGAAATATCCACTTCAGCTTTCCGTCTGTTTTGTTTGCATATTGTATTTACAAAGCCACTAACAGTTGTATTACATAAAATTTGGTATGAAAGACTTTTTTATAACTGTAAGAACATTAGATGTTAGAATTATTTGGAAACCTGAAATGGCATTGTAAATATAAGTCCCATATTGCATTAAAATGAAGCATTGCTACCTGACACGAAAAATCTCAATGTGTAGTAGCCTTTATTTCACCAGGAATGTGAAGTGGAATGTGGAGAAACCTGTAGAAATAGTGTTTTGATTTTAATGTGTGCAAAAATTGCATGCTGTCTAAAAATAATTGATAAATGTGTAATTATGCATTACAAATGTATCATTTGAATCAAAGTCAAGTCAAAGTCAGCTTTATTCTCAAAACAGTAATATGTACAGGACATACACAGGATTGAAATTGCATTTCTCTCTGTCCCTCGGTGCAACAATAACTATTTAAACACTAAAACATTTAATAAACATAAAATGAAATAAAGTGTAATACTGTCCTGAGTTTTTGCATAGTACTTTTTCATAGTAGTATAAAAGTATAAAAAGTTTTCACCAACACCAACATTTAATATCCATAAACATAAAATGAAATAAAGTGTAATACTGTCCTGAGTTTTTGCATAGTACTTTTTCATAGTAGTATAAAAGTAAAAAAAGTTTTCACCAACATTTAATAAACATAAAATGAAATAAAGTGTAATACTGTCCTGAGTTTTTGCATAGTACTTTTTCATAGTAGTATAAAAGTATAAAAAGTTTTCACCAACATTTAATAAACATAAAATGAAATAAAGTGTAATACTGTCCTGAGTTTTTGCATAGTACTTTTTCATAGTAGTATAAAAGTATAAAAAGTTTTCACCAACACCAACGGAGTGAGCTGATGCTAGGGCTGTCGCTTCTGCTACTGCTGCTTGACCCTGGCAAGTGACAGTCTGGCCGAGGCACCATGTATCGTCCTGTGCTTGGCTCTGTGGTGTTTCTTCAGGCTAAAAAACAGACATTGACATCCATCAGTACAAAATGAAACGGTAACGGATACAATGCACATACAGTATGTGTTAAATAAAAACAAATGTTTGTGTAATTGTTAGCTTAATAAACAGAAGGTGAAGCATCAACAGACATATAGGCTAAATTTGTTTACAGTTGAGGTGTGCAGATCTAAAATGGTTATTTCCACTATTTCACATTTACTGGTCAGCAGCTTGATTTATATTTTCATTAAGCCATGTTTTGGTCATTCATTCTCACAGTTTATTGTTTATATCAATGACTACAAAGGGGAAACAACACGGCAGGCTGCACAGCATGGCCTGCTGTATTCCATGCTAAGCTAGCTGTAATAAAAGCAGTACTAACTTTTTTTTTCTTTCATTTTTACCTCTTTTTCCATATTTGTGTCCTTTTCTCGGTGTTTTATAAAACTCGACAGCCAACTCAGCTCCACAACGAGGATTGGCACCGGTTTGTTGGTGCCAGGATCGCCACTTCTGATCACCCTCTTTTTGGCCTTCACGAAGCGATCCCGCATGTTTTTCTTCCTCCTTCTGCATCGCTTCTGCAATCTCCTTCCATGAATTCTGTGCCAGTTGCACATCGAGGGATCATACAAATGGCGATACATGCGGATGAGTTCAGCCAGAGCAGCTTCGAAAGCGTCCATCTTGTTTTGAGCCCAGTCCGTACGTCACTGAGCGCGGCGCGCGCTCTAGGCTTGCGGAGTTTCAAAAATTCAGAGGTGCACGGCACGCGCTAATCCCCTGCGCGGGGCCAACGCGCAGGGGCGGGGACTGTGAAATTGCGTCACTTTTGGAGGGCACACCCTCGCGCGCTGCGCGACGCGTCAAGTATGAATCTAGCTTAAGAGTCCAGACACCCTGCGGAGAAAACTCATTTCAGCCGCTTGTATCCGAGATCTCGTTCTTTCGGTCACAACCCAAAGCTCATGACCATAGATGAGGGTGGGAACGTAGATCGATCGGTAAATTGAGAGCTTTGCCTTTTGACTCAGCTCTCTCTTCACCACGACAGACCGGTACAGCGCCCGCTTCACTGCGGACGCTGCACCTATCCGCCTATCGATCTCACGCTCCAGTTTTCCCTCATTCGTGAACAAGACCCCGAGATACTTAAACTCCTCCACTTGGGGCAGGACCTCCTCCCCGACCCGGAGAGGGCATGCTACCCTTTTCCGGCTCAAGACCATGGCCTCGGATTTGGAGGAACTGATCCTCATCCCGGCCGCATCACATTCAGCTGCAAACCGCTCCAGTGAAAGCTGTAGATCACGAACTGATGAAGCCAATAGGACCACATCATCTGCAAAAAACAGAGAAGCGATTCTAAGGCCACCAAAACGGATCCTCTCAACACCTTGGCTGCGCCTAGAAATTCTGTCCATAAAAGTTATGAACAGAATCGGTGACAAAGGGCAACCTTGGCGGAGTCCAACTCTCACTGGAAACGAGCCTGACTTACTGCCAGCGAATGCGGACCAAGCTCTGACACCGGTCGTACAGGGACCTAACAGCCCATATCAATGGGCCTGGTACCCCATACTCCCGGAGTACCCCCCACAGAACCCCCCGAGGGACGCGGTCGAATGCCTTTTCCAAGTCCACAAAGCACATGTAAACTGGTTGGGCAAACTCCCACGCACCCTCCAGGACCCTGCTGAGGGTGTAGAGCTGGTCCAGTGTTCCACGACCAGGACGAAAACCACACTGCTCCTCCTGAATCCGAGGTTCGACTATCCGACGGACCCTCCTCTCCAGAACCCCTGAATAGACCTTACCAGGGAGGCTTAAGAGTGTGATCCCCTATAGTTGGAACACACCCTACGGTCCCCCTTTTTGAATAGGGGAACCACCACCCCAGTCTGCCAATCCAAGGGAACTGCCCCCGATGTCCACGCGATATTGCAGAGTCGCGTAAGCCAACACAACCCCACAACATCCAGAGCCCTAAGGAACTCAGGACGAATCTCATCCACCCCCGGAGCCCTGCCACCGCGGAGCTTTTTAACCACCTCGGCGACCTCAGCACCAGAGATTGGAGAGCCCGACCCAAAGTCCCCAGGCTCCGCTTCCTCAGTGGAAGACGTGCCAGTAGGATTGAGGAGGTCTTCGAAGTATTCCGCCCACCGACTCACAACATCCCGAGTTGAGGTCAACAGCACGCCATCCCCACCATAAATGGTGTTGGTCGCGTACCGCTTTCCCCCCCTGAGACGCCGGATGGTGGACCAGAATCGCCTCGAAGCCGTACGGAAGTCATTCTCCATGGCCTCTCCGAACTCCTCCCACGCCCGAGTTTTTGCCTCAGCAACCACCCGAGCCGCATGCCGCTTGGACTGCCGGTACCTATCTGCTGCTTCCGGGGTCCCACAGGCCAAAAAGGCCCAATAGGACTCCTTCTTCAGCTTGACAGCATCCCTCACCGCCGGCGTCCACCACCGGGTTCGAGGGTTGCCACCACGACAGGCACCGTTCTCTTGGTGCCTTTTTTATTTCGTATTTTTATTAAATATGATAACCTCGTAAATCCGGGACCTCGTAAGTAAGAGCGCTCGTAAATCGGGGACCACCTGTATGATGTATTTGAAGAGATGCATCTGTGTTGAAATGACCTCTAAATCTGCAACAACTTCTTGCAGGTCCAGCAGAACCCAGTCTTTTTTCTTTCAGTCCACTGCTGTGTTTATGTGTGAAACAAAAAAAAAAGGTTTTCCCTGGCCGGGAATCGAACCCGGGCCTCGGCGGTGAGCACCGAATCCTAACCACTAGACTACCAGGGAGGTTTTTTTTTTATGTGTTTTTGGACTAGAAGGAACCCCTCCATACATGATGTGACCCCAGTGATTGAACCTAGATCCTCTCTGTGAAGGAACTGTGCTAACCACTAAACCACTGTGTGGCTGTGTAAGCACCGAGGGATTGGTGTCTTGCTCAGAGACACCTCGACGTGGGAAATGACGGGGAGTCAGACCGTAAGGCTCCGGCAGACCTCAGCGTACTGCCTGTACGCCGCTCTACGCGCGCATTCTGTGCGCACGCGTTCGCTGGCACAGCTCTGCTTTCGTTCTCGCGTTAAATGCTCGCGTTTTCGCTACAAATTCTTGTTGTAATTTGAGCAGCTGCGTGCAGAGCGTCTACCTACGGGACAAACTGAGGTCGCTGATTGGTCATTTGCTGACACGCCTACTGAATTGATTGACAGGTCAAGTGGGAGACAAAAAAATGGCAGCTGGCTGGCTGCAGCCACTGCGGTGTTCTAAACTTTATATGTTAATAAAAAGTTCTAAAAAATAAAAATAAAAACAGGGAGCCTTGGTCCTGCAGCCCACAGCCCACCAGGAAATATTTAGAACGTCGCACAGCCAGGTAGGACATGAGTTATTATTCGCTCGTGACATTCATTAATTTCAGTCATGGAGTTGCGGAGGAGGAAGCGAATACTTGACTTTTGGCAAAAAACCTAAATAAAAGTCCAGATCAGCGATGAAGAAGGGGAATTTAATTCATTTGTGTAACATACAAAACAGTCCGGCGCCGGGCAATTTATTGTGAGACAACGCGCATCGCGTATGCGGTCGTAAAATTTGAGCTTTGCACGTTCGTGCCCTGCGGGGCTACGCTTGTGCCTCTGTACGGCGTAGTGTGGCGTACTACGCTGAGCGCTTAAAGCTGGGGTATGCAATTTCTTGAACGCTCTGGGACTTAGAAATATTTTCAGCGCAGAAAAGCATTCTGCTCCCTCCCCCTCAGAGCTATATATGGCTCAGAGGGGGAGCCACAGTCCGTGCTTCTGCTGAACTTGAGTTCTGCTCCGCCCCCTGCTGTGTCTGCTCGGAGCGCTTCAATATTCTGTGATTATATGTTATAAAAACCTTTTAAAAATATAATAAAACCATAGAGCACTTGTCCAACAAACCCAACAGAAATCAGAGCTTCACGAAGCAACGTTGGACATGATTTAATTCACTCGTGATTTCCTCTTTCTGTCAGTGCAGGTTTGGAATGCTCCGCCCCCACTCCATGCCCTGTCTCTGTGCTGCAAAGTTCTGTGATTATATGTTAATAAAACCTTTTAAAAATATTATAAAACCATGGAGCACTTGTCCAACAACACAAAAACCAGCAGAGGTTCACGAAGCAACGTTGGACATGATTTAATTCGCTCGTGATTTCCTCTTTGTCAGCGCAGGTTTGGAATGTCTGGAATGCTCCGCCCCCACTCCATGTCCTGTCTCTGCGCTGCGAAGTTCTGTGTTTATATGATAATATAACTGTTTAAAAAATATAATAAAACCATGAATCACTCGTCCAACAACACAAAAAGACCCTGTAATCAGCAGAGCATCACCAGCCAATTTGGACATGATTTAATTCGCTCGTGAGTCGTGACAAATCCATTTCCTCATTCCTGTGAGTGGAGGATGAAGCGATCACTTGACTTTTGGCAAAAAAAACTAAATAAAAGTCCAGCTCTGGGATGAAGAAGGGATATTTAATACATTTGTGTCACATAAAAAACAGTCCTGCATCGCTTTGCAATCCTTTGAATGAGAACGAGCCGCGGCGCTGGGGCTGGGACAGGCGGGGGCGTGGGTTGGGGCGTGACAAACAACTCTGTTTTTATTGGCTGGTCATTGTCCGGGTCACTCTGTGTTTTTAGTGTTTTTATAAATGCTGATAGAGAAGCAAGGGGACTATAGTTTTTTTCAGAGATTACTTTGTCTAACATCAGTTTGTCAGTAGATAGTGACAGAGTGAAGAAATATGTTAAAATATATTGTTAGAAAAGTTAGACTACATTACAAAGTTACATAGTGCAGCTTTAACTTTCTGTTCCCAAGTCGGCTGCTCCCTCTGTCTTTTATTTATTTTTTTATTATTATTATTATTTTTATTTATTTATTTTAAATAATTTTTTGTGGGGTGAAACCGGAGTACCCGGAGTAAAACCCGTTTTTGTTTTATTGGATCACAATAATAACCAAACTACAACTACCACTATAAGAACTGCTACAGAACATAGAAATACGCCTGCAAGTATACACTGTCCAAACCGTTCAGCTCTTGGAAGAATTCTCCACCATTTCTCGGGGTTCTGCTTGTGTTCGCCTGCAGCTCGAAACGCTTCCAGAAAGGAGGGGACTTCGAATGACATTTTTCCTACCGTGAGAAAAACATTAACTCTCTTGAGTAGCTCTCTGATGTGTTCATCTTGAAACAGACTTTCAGAAATGATGCTTCACTTCATCCGAGCCGCTAGACACTGACGCGACGCTGTCCTTTGAAGTCATCAATGACGCGACGCTGTCCTTTGAAGTCATCAATGACGCGACGCTGTCCT
Organism: Garcialebias charrua; assembly: GCA_038048925.1. Classification (NCBI taxonomy): domain Eukaryota; kingdom Metazoa; phylum Chordata; class Actinopteri; order Cyprinodontiformes; family Rivulidae; genus Garcialebias; species Garcialebias charrua. The sequence continues at coordinate 9,168 of JBBPBX010098489.1, forward strand.
TTGAAGTCATCAATGACGCGACGCTGTCCTTTGAAGTCATCAATGACGCGACGCTGTCCTTTGAAGTCATGCATGATGAGACTTTGTTCTTTGAAACGTCATGATGCGCGACGCTGTCCTTTGAAGTCATGTAAGGACAGCGTCACATTAAATATTAGTAAACATTAGTAAATAGTAATTTTATATAAATACATATAGCAAATTAAACATTTAGTTTTGAAAATAAATATTTATCTTGGAAATTGAATATTAAATTTACACCTAAAAATTTAGTTTATACTAAAAATTTAACTTGCAAGTTAAGTATTTACTTTTTAAAATACCTTTTTTTAGTTTGGAACTATGTCAACATGTATAAATGTATGAATAACACGGTGAAAATATGACTTGTGAATATATTTTTTTCTTATAAAAGCTAAATAAACCAAAATATTGCTGTTAATTTTTGACTGTACAACTTTGTACATATAGCTCCCTGAACAAGCTCAGTTTATTTTAAAGATATAGTTTGGCCATTTCAAGTTGGTGTTCTGTCAAATATTTATCAATAGGTAATCAAATATCAGCTTATTTATTGTAGTCTCAGTCAAAGAATGGAGAAGTCCTCCTGAGGACAGGAGCCCTTTATTTATTTATTTTAGGCAAATGAAACAAGTCAAGTTCAAAATTGTAACGACGTAAAAGAACTATATCAGCCAAAGCAAAACGTCTAAACACAGCACCTGTCTGTTCTACAGACTCTGTGCAGTGTGTCAGTGAAACGTGCCTATTCTTGAGAACTATGTGGCAAAACATCAGTAAAAAGGGCCAGACTATTAACTAATCCAAGAGGGGCTGAAAAAAATAAAAGATTACTATGATTGTAAAACAACTCGCCTCAAATTTTTCAGTTTCATTATTATTTTTAAAAACACAAACAGCAGTAGCATCTAGCTGCAGCTGTTTCAGAGCAGTGTGAGGACCTTCCCTGCTGGAGTTTTGTAAAAAGGTCAGCTGAAACACGAGTAATCTAAAACCAACAGTGGTGCAAACATTTAGAAATTAAAGTGAACACCAACTATATGAGACCGAAGTCGTTTTAAGATGGCAGATGGACATCTGCCAGATTGACATGAGCACTTTGTCAATCTGTTCATAGTTCACCTCCATTCTTCCAAACATCCATCTACAACAGGTAAGATATTGCTTAAACAAACATGGTTAACAACTAGTTTCTCTTTAGTGTACATTATACAGTACATGACAGTCTTTCATAAATAAAAGTGCTTCATTTATAACTACTGTACTGTAGATGTAACCTTTAACAGTGGGTATGAAAAATGGAAATGCAGTAGTCCCTCGTTTATCCCAGTGGATCTGTAGGAGACCCGAGACAAGTGAAAAACTGTGAAGTAGTAATAAGTACAAGTAGTAGTTTATTTTAGTATTTATATATACTGTATTAACATTACTCTAAACGCTGTAAGGAGCACAGCACGTCATGAGGTCAGCTCTGCCATGGCTGCACTCGCCCACTTCGCAGCAGAACGGACACCAGAGGAGCTGCAGGACGCTTCTCCTGAAGGCTGGGCTGCTCTCAGGCACTAAAGGATTTTAAATCATTTATTTCAAATAAAAATTCTGTCGATCGTGCAGCTCATCCATCAATCAGCCAGTTGTGTGTTCCAATCTTATTAAACGAACTGTGAAGTAGCGAGGGACTACTTACTGTACCACCATTTTGTTTTATTCAACCGCCCCCATCATAGAAATAAAACAAAGACAAATAATTCAAGAGGTTTTATTTATTAGTCTGTTCATTTGTGTGTAAAGAACAACGATCAAGGTCAAGGAGGTTAGTGGAGGAACTAGAAGACACTTTGGGGCGAGGCTAAGCGTCGGTCAGGCTGCAGGCTTGTAGCTTCTGGTCGGCCATCTTGAGGGACACCCAGGTGTTGAGCATGGCCGCCCTCAGTCTGCACCACACCAGGTGGTTGCTCAAACCCAGGATCTGCGCCGCAAACTGAGCAGCAGCCTCGGGGGAAAGGACCGTGGAGCAGCCGAGACCTGCGGGGGAAATAAAAACAAGAACCTCACACCGACAGACCTGCAGACTGATGTCCACGTGCACACACACAGAGGCGTTCCCTCCTATGAGCAAACTGTGCGGCCGCACAGGGCGGCCTCCAGCAGGGGGCGGCATAAGAGGAGACGCTCCTCGTTTTTTATTTATTTAAATCTTTTACAACAACATATAACAGAACACCACTACTGCACTGCTCCTGGGCCCTGGTGGTGCTCCTGGACATAACATACTGTTATGTAATTTAAATAATATTATATGAGTCTGGTGAAGAGCTGCTCTATATGAAAAGTGCCCTGATATGTTAGATGATTCAACCCTTTAATGAAATTGGCCTGAATTGATCATAAGTCTTTGTAAAAAGGGGAGATTTGTTTATGAATTTTTTTTAAATGTGATTTAGTGTCAGAGTGATGAGGGGATTGTTCCTGTCAGTCTGAAGGAACAGGTGAGCTGTAACTGTGTGTGAACAAACATTAGTTCCAATATAAACACTTTCTAAACCACAGTAGTGACTCGTTATATTTTTATCATTAAAAGTAAAATAATAAATACATAAAGCAATGAAAGGGAATACAGTAGTATGAAAGTAATATGAAATAAACCTGCATATTTTGCCATTGAAAATATATTTTGCCATTGAAAATACAATAATTGGTTACCGGTAAGTCAAAATGTGTTTTCCATATCAAATGTACTAAATCTTTACAGATTATTGTTCTGATGCAGGCTCAGCAAATGTAGTTCTCTGGACAGATTCTTCTCTGTATCAGAAAGACTTCTTCAGTCTGAGGAGCTGTGACAAACTCAGTCATTGTTCCTCCTTGATGGAGAGGAACGATGGTTTGAGAGAGGAGTAAAGGAGGCCATCTTTGTGAAAAGAAACCATCCATCATTAAACAGAGGTGGAGGCCTCGGTGTTCAACTGTCCACCTCTCACAATGCTGTTATTGCTAGTATCTTACTGTTCATATAAAATATTTGATAATGTTCTTATAGAAACAATTCTTGAATAATGTTCATAATGTGTTAATGCTACATGTTTGTCTCAGGCTACTTCTTGTTCTGCCATTAACTCTAAATATTATTGAATAGTTTATATATGTAGGTAAAACTAGATGTTGAACAACCCATTAAAATACACCAGAATGCAGGAAATGGCATCTATTTTATTCAAAATTTTCTGGGAGAGGACCCCCACTGGCAACCTAGCGGGGGGGGGGGGTTGCTCGCACAGGGCGCCAAATAGGCTAGGACCGCCCCTGCACACACACATGCACAACGTTCTGCTCACCGCCTGGCATACGGAGCGACGACCACACATCCTGGACCCCCCAGTCCTGAGTGAGAGGAGGACAGTTGATGACAGGATACGCAGTGTTTCCAGACATCACCGGCCCCAGGCCGTTACTTCTGCCAGCGACAGCCACAAACACGGTGGGGACACCGTCA
>JBBPBX010098490.1:1376-12681 GCA_038048925.1 Garcialebias charrua
CAAATGAGATCCTGGCATTTAAACGCATATTTACCGTACACACAAAGATGTCACACAGAAAGAATTTAAAAACTTTTATTAAAATATGTATCAGACTTGACTGCTTTATAAGACTTCTTCTCAGCGGAGCCCATGTCGTGACCCAGGGGAGGAGGATCAGCCTTTAACACAGCAAAAAATAAAAAGTACCGGTAGTCGACCAAATGTCACTTTTCGCTATATTCTTCGTCCTCCTGAGAATTAAAATCCTCTTCGAGGGTCAGAAAAATGTGATCACGCACTGCCTCTGTGTCGCTCTCATCACTTTCCCTCATACTGTCCGCATCATTCCCCAAAAGACGTCTGGTCACATGATGACAGAGTGGGCGGAGTTATGGTAGGAAATTTGAAACCCTGAGCAAGAGGTTTGGTACATGTGATGAGGGCATTCACTCTATGTAAAAAAATAAAATAAAAATAAATAAATAAATAAATACAGTTTAAAAAAAGCCCGCCCCCAAGAGGAGTGGGTGCAGGCAGGGCAGCTCCATGAGCCTAGCTCAGTCGAAGGAAAATGTTAGTCAGCGGCAGGAAGCTGCTGAGAGGCCACAGGAAATCTTTCAAAATAAAATATAAATTGTGAAAATTATGAAAAAAAAATTGCCGCTCCTGCATATTAAACGTGGGGTACAAAGTGTGAGAAAAAAATAGCGACTTATACGTCACCAGGAATTATAATAAATGACCACATAATGCAGAACTAATGGCTCTGTAAAGGTTTATTCTACAGTGTTTGTATGAAACGTCTGAGATTGGAGTTGTTTCAAGAACGCTGTGATCCACTTTGGTCTTAACACCCTCCACACTAGCCATTAGCTTTTTAATTTCCCTGAAGGAATCTTCCCAAGGGATCAGCAAAGTTGTATCTAATCTAATCTAGCTTGTAGGTCTGGTCAGAAATAAACTGCTTCTCTAAAGTGAGGTAGTTCAAAGAGCTATCTACAACAGGTAAGATATTACTTGTTCACAATTTTTCACAGAACCAAATATCTCTCTCTTTAAGGTTAAATCAGCTTCACTGTCCACCATGTTTTATTTATTTTTGTTTTTTTTAAGGATGTTGTACAAAATGTACAAAATATGCTAAAGGATTTTTTTGTCTTCTTTATCAATCCTTTTGTTTTTAAACAAAAATAAAGTACTACGTTTGTTTATGATTCCTTTAATTCAGTATTTCATCTGTTCAGAGTTCTTTAAATTTAAGGTTGACTTTCATTTTTTTCAGGCCGGTGTGCGCCCAGTGTTCCAAAAAGGTAGGCGTATTTCACTCTCTGCTGTAAAGCTCATCAGGAGCTTCAGAAACTGAACATCCAGCTTAAAGTCTCATTCTTCTTCTTTTTAAACTCCAGATGCGTCTCCCGTCTAAGCCCTATTCCACTTTGCCCATCTACTCTCTGGGCCCTGGTTCCACAAATAAAGAGAATTCTGATGTAACTTCTGCTCCAGCTGAGTCGGAGAAACATCCTTCTGGTTCTGGACACAGCAGGCACAGTCTACGCCGAAGGTTATTGCAGAATTACTTAACATAACATACTTATTAGCAAATTTGATGTGAAAGTCTTTTATTTTTTTATTTCACCTTTATCTAACCAGGCATAAATACTAAGAACAAATGATTATTTACAGTGCTGGCCTGGCAAGCACCAACAGGTAATTGTAGGCTCAAGGGAAGGGGAAACAATACAGTTAGGCAAAACAATAAAATACAGTAGCCAATAACAAACAAGGAATTAGGCCTGTCATGATAAACAATAAATCAATTAATGGCAAGATAAATGAAAATTATTAACCGCATTTTCATTTATCGGCTTTATCATTTCTTCGTGTCGTGTAAAGAACTTGTTTACTGATTTAAATTTTTTTTTTATTAAAAGCTTTGTGTGAAAAATGCTATGCTAAAGAGCTCAAACCACACAGAGCGTCCACCATTTTGAGAACAGAAGAGCGACAGCCCGTGTCACGTCAAAGGGCCTCACTCCCATTTTTCTTAAAGAGACACGCTGCTCACTCCCTTGCAATCCATCCTTTGGTTCAGACAGTCTTCTACTGCCATCCGGTGGTTGAAAAAAGGTATTACATGCAAAACAAATTAAACATTTCTTCTTAAATTTAAATACATTTTTAACAGTTCATTGTCAAAGTTCAACGATGAGTACTAAGCATGAAAAGATTTGCAAGTACTGTACTGTATCTTTAAAAACAGCTTTTAAACAATTTTTGAAAGTAGAAACTGAAACAAGGGAACTTAGACCCAAAGTTTTTTAAGCAGATTCCAGTCAGATGGAGCAACAGAGGCAAAGGCCACAAAACCAAAGCCAGACTTGGTCTTAAGTGTTGTTAACCACAGATATTGAGAGGATCGGTGAAACCGGTGCTAGTTGCAGTAAATTAGTTAAATGTGGAGGTGAATAACCCAGCCACGTTTTAAAAATGAGGGTAAACTAATGAATTTCACAACGAGTATGTAGAGAAGGCCATTTAACAAGAGAGTAGAGGTGACAATGATGTGCTCTATAAGGAGCATTTGTAACAAAGCAAATAGCAGAGTGATGAATTGTGTCCAAATTACAAAGAACACCCTTACAAGCATGTTTGTAAATTATGTCTCTATAATCCAACAGAGGTAGAAGTTTTTTTTTTTTTTCAATAATGCTGCGTTTTGCAGCTAATGAAGATCGGTTTCTATGTAGATAACCAAGTCCTGCTTTAACCTTAGATTGCAAAACATTAACATGATGTGAAAAGGACAGAGCACCATCAATCCAACTTCCCAAATATTTATAGACTGTACCTCTTCTATAATACACTGGAGAAGTCTACCGAGGTGGGTATGGTTCCTCAATGACCCAACCATGTAATTTTAGTTTTCTTGGCATTCAAGGACACGTTTAGGTCAGAAAAGGCCTGCTGGATTTCAAGAAAACCACATTCATTCAACCTTTATTTATACAGGTTAATCCCATTGAGTCTCTGGGACGCATTTACAAGAGAGACCTGATTTTAACAAAGAATGATGACAACAGTAGAAACATGTCTGCATTGGTTTTGCCATGAACTTAGCAGATGTTTGAAGCCACTTAGAGAGTTCAAGGTTGAGAGCTTCAGATCTTTGTGCAAGATTTTCCAGAATACAGTACAGGAGCGGAGTAGGAGTAGGCCCTTTTGTCAAACTAAGGGAACATGTAATAATGTCCTGAGAGCACACGCTGTAGCTGCACTCAGTGGCATGTATGAAGGCAGCAGACCAAGAAGTGATTTAAAGATGAAAATATACCAGTGAGGGAGTCTATGTGAAGTTAATGATGTCCAGTTAACCAGTGAATACAGGGTGCAATGGTGGGTACGGTACAGCCAGTTATGAACCGTAGCGCACCATGATAAACAGCATCTAACATCTGCAGGGTGCTTCTAGGGTGCCATGGGCATGCCAGGGACTTCACAACCTCATCTGGAGTAGAATAAAAAGTAAAGAAAATAGTGTCATCTGCATATAAATGAATGGAGGCCTCATTAACAGAATGTGAGATATCATTTATAAATATGGAGAAAAGAGTTGGACCAAGAATGGAGCCTTGGGGTACACCTGACATAACTGGAAGAAACTGTGAAGTTTGAGAGTCAACCATCACTTGCTGTGACCTATTCAAAAGATAATTACAGAACTATGTTGGTGGCTGTCCCGAAATTCTAATATGGTCAAGTTGTTTCAGTAAGATGGAATTACCGTGTATGTGTGTAGTTTAACCAGATTCTGAACGCATCCGTTTGTCTTCAGGTTGTCCAAGCACAGCAGCAAAGATGGGCAGGATGAGCTGGAGCTGCCCAAAGAGCTGACAGAGGACTGGGCCACCATGGAGGTCTGTGTGGACTGTAAGAAGTTCATCACGGAGATCATCTCCTCAAGCAAACGCAGCCTGTCTGTGGCCTCCAAGAGGGCGCGAATCAACCGCAGAACTCGGTCCTTCTACCTGTCATCGTCCAGGTCGATCAACTTCACACCCTCGGAGCACACCATCAGTGAGGTGTAGAACATAGGACAATTTCCCCCCCCGTGCACTTTGGTTCATGCCTTTTCCAGTTTTTGGACATTTAATGAAAATCCCCCCACAGTTTTAAGATGTTAAAAGTGTTAAGAGGTTCTCCTCTCAGGTAAAGTTGCTGTTATTGTACCGAACGTGTCAAAACTCTTGAAAACAGACGCGTTCTCGTAGGAGGCAGCAACCGTTTGTTGTATTTGAAATAAAAGAAGCTGCTGAGGTCACATTTGTGAACCAAATAGAAGTACAAGTTTGCCATAAATGACAGAAAAAGCCACATGTGGCTGTGGTATCATGTCGATATTGCAAAGATCCAATCAGTGTAAGCTATCGATGTTCCTGCTTACTTTTTGCACTCAGGAAGATAAACAGATTGTCTTTTGACAGAAATGCATTGTAGCATCTCTCGTCAGGTCTGCAGGGGGTCCCCTCCCTCTCTCTGATCCTTCCAGCAACAATTATGCCAAATGTTACATCTTTAACATCTCAGATCGAATGCATTAAAAAACAATTCCAATCACTGAGACTACATGTAGAGGGGTATAAATGGTCTAATATTTTTTTCAGGGGTTGATTTTAGTCAAAATGTTTTTTGAGTTTTGTGCCTCTTGTCAAATTGTACTGTCTAAATGCCTTTGGAGTCACAGACGTACTGTACATATGTGTGATACACTAAATATTTTGGGTTTTGTAAGATTCTGTTGTGTTTTTGCCCCTCTGTGCTCCAAAGTGGGCAGCAGAAACATGCATGAAGGGTTTGTACATGATGTATATCCTTAATTGTCCCAAATATAAATTAATTAAATAAATTTAAACTAAATCAAAGAAGAATTTGCTGCGTTTAGGACTTCTGCCTCCACACTGACTTTCACTGAAAGCTGGGATTTGTATTGTTTGTGAATGGAATCATTAAATTTAATATACGGTTCATGAACGCTTCAGTGTTCATACAGTATGCCCCTAAAAATACAAATAGCACTTTAATGGGACCAATTTTCGGTTTATGTATGGTTTTTGTCTTAAATAATAATATCAATAATTAAAATATTTGTTTTTCAGTGCCATTATTTTTGTCCCCCTTATACATGAAAAATGTGTGTTAATGGCTGCTGTTGGGTTAAAAATTGTTTAAAACGCCCCACAGAGTTGAATGTAGCTGTTTAAGAGTACAATTGTTTTTTTAATTGTTATTTAAGAACACATTTACTCTTTTAAATGGCTTCTCTCAGCCCCACAGCATCAAATGAACACAAAACCAGCCTGTAAATAACGACGCCGTGTTCCTACGACACCATCCCAGATCTCTGTAAAGAATGTGCGCATGCTGTACCTGAGATCTATCTTTTTATTAAGAAAGTTCTAATAAAGTTATGATTCTTATGTTTCGACACTGATTATATGTTTTATAATTTAAAAACATTTTGAACTAGTGCATTTATTGTTTGTGTAAAACTGTTTTTGGACAGTAGAGGGCGACAGAGGCTCGAATAAAAAGTTCTGGGACCATGTGCTGAGGACTGATGCACCCTGTCTCTCTTGATTGGTTTGTATTTAAACATTATAAAATGTATCTACTGTCTGAAAAACACTTAAAAAATACACACTGGCATTTGTTACAAATAATGCATTTATTTAACAAGTTAACAATTTGTAATTGGACCTGAAGGGAACTTAACACACACATTAGTATTTCATAAACAAATAAAAAAGGTTTAATTTGCTTTTGATTTGTGTCTTCTAATTGATCAAGATCACAAAAACAACAAAACCTTGAAAACGAGACACTTTGTTGCATGGAAAAAAAAAAGTTTATTACCAGAAGTTCAAACTAAAAAACAAAACTGAGAACAACAAAAGTTGTGTATGGTTAATAAAGCAAGAAGAAACATTTGTTGGAATGTGCCTCACAGTAAAAATAAGGTTAAATGGCTTTTTATTAAAGTTAGAAGTAAAAGTGTTCTGCATAATGTGTTTTAATGTTTTCAGTCACCCATGTACACACACTGACCCCCTATTTTCTATTACCAATATGTATTCTGTCATATTCATACGACACTTTTTAAGTTCACATGCATATTGAGAAATAGATGTAGGATGGGGGAAAAATATAAAATCAAATACTGAAAGGCTGCACATCATAAACAACTGGACAAAACTCTGAGGTGGAACTCATCCAAACAAAAGTCCTTGGATATTTAGAACATCATTATTGTATTGTATTATAAATAAATAAAAATCTGTTTTTGAAAGATCTTGCAGGTTCCACAGCAAGACGATGATTAACCCTAAAACTGCTTCCATTAGAAGAATCCACCTCTCACCAGTTAAGTTCGTGAAGCAAAAAATAAAATAAAAATCCAGCCAAGACCAAAGTGAAGACAAGAGTTTGACAACGTTCCCTCCAAAAACTCCATCCCTGGTCTCCTCAGTTCCTCAATGTTTACAGGGTAAACAAAGAGATAAATGCTTCACAGAAGTAAACATGGACCTGTCCCAACTTTTTAGAGATGCGTTGCAGCCATTAAAATTAAACTTTTTCCTTTTTATTAATTTAGGCATTTGAAACATTCTGCTGTAAAAAACAAAAACAAAAAAAACATGGTTTATAAAATTAGTAGCATTCTGTCATTTACCACTTAGGGTTGTATTTATAAAGCTACGACCTGATTATATAACTTTAAAAATATCCTAATCCACATTCAAACACAAAGAAAATAATTTTCTTGCAGCGCGTTCGAATAACACAAACAAACATGAACAGAATAAAAGTTACAGTAGTGCATAACTGTTTTTTAAATTTTTATAATTATGTTCATACTATTTTAAGAATAACGTCTGGTCCCCACACACAGAACAGGCAAATGAAAAGCCATCCTCAGCAGGTCAGGTAGTAACAGACACTGAAAATAACCTGCGTGGTCACAGCTTCCCTGAAGGGTGACCCTCACACGCTGGTTTCTGTTGAAAGGCAAACACCCGGTCATTAAATGTCCCGAACAGGCTGTGCGTTTCGCAGCAGCTCAACGATGCTCATCCCAAACTGCTGCTCTGGGTGACTCATCCCAGCACGTGACCTCCAACGAGGAATCACAGTCAATATGTCTGCCTGATAACATTCTGCTTGTGTCGTCAGAAACTCCATGCAACACTTTCTGAGCTCGGGTCCCACACACGAATGGATTAAAAGTGAAATCTGATTCCAGAAATACTCCCATCCAAGCTCTGTCAGGGAGGCCTCTGGTAACTGTGCATGTGAAGGCTCCTCATACCAGACACCCCGTTTAAAACGCATGCAAGCAGCCAGGTCAAGAGGTCACGTTGGAACACAAAGCAGCATATTCGCTACGTTCCCCCCTAACATCACGCACGAGTTAAATATAATGCATGTTAGCGGAAGTCCCACTGGTGTGGAGAGAGCAAACGTGCCACTCGACAGCCATATAACATGCTACGTGCATGAATGACAGTGTGCGAAAAGAAAACTACGGAAGAGTAGAGCTGCCACAGGAAGTAAATTTTTTCTTGAGCTGTATCTCGTTATAATGAGAAAATTATCTCGTTATGAGATAATTTTCTCGTTATAATGAGAAAATTATCTCGTTATAATGAGATAGTTTCTCGTTATAACGAGATACAGCTCAAGAAAAAATGTACTTCCTGTGGCAGCTCTACTCTTCCGTATAAATAAATCAAGTCAAACAGTCTAATAATTTATGAGGAACATTTTTAAGAAAGAATGAATGAGCGTCTCAAATATGGAACAACAATTTACACATGTTCCACACGAGGATGCAAACCATAACTCCTCTATTAAACGATGGTTGTCATGGTTGTGAATTGATGCTGCAAGATGAAGATGATGAAATCCCCCTCATCACTGCAGCACGTCCTCACATCAACACACAGAAGCTGCAGCGATGCATCAGCAACGTTTAAATTGTGTTTGTTAGCCAAATATCTCACAGCCGACTGGATGATACTCATAGAAAGTAATTATGGATGTAGATCTACAACTGACGACATTTTGGAGACAATCAAAATGCAAGTTGTCCTGCTCAACTAATGCAACTTAGTTACCACAGCTAATCCATATTAGCTGAAACATAAGCCATAACTCGGTCAATTTCACAGACAATGAGCTAAAATTTGGTGTGGTCGTGCAGATAATCATCCTCAACACATACTATAAAGGTTAACAATGGTGTTGCCCATACAAGCCAAACCAACTCCACCATTTCTCATCATAAACTGTTTGAAAGATTAAAAAGAACTGGCATGAAAGTCTTTTAGTTTACCTTTTTTTATTATTATTATTTTTACTTAATTTCTGAACACAGCAAGAATCTTATTCAAATACATCTGCACAGAGCAAGGCTGGTTTCTTGGAGGAGCGATTTAAATGCATGGATGAATCCCTAAAACCTGAACAGCGTTGGCCTGGTTTGTTCGGTTTGAGTAAAACTGTCACTCTTCTGCAGCATTTTATGAGAAACGACATGTGACAGACATGTTATTTACACTTTAGGAGCTCAGTAGTGTTCTGTGACAGTGTTTCTCATCACTGAGTGCACACTAATCACAAGGAATGTATAATTTACTTCTGCTTACCACAAAAAAGAAAGGAAAAAAGAAAACTGGAGCTGCCATACAAAGTGACATGTTCTGTATAGTTGTCTATGAAATGAGAGCTTCAACACTTGGCATCAAATGGGGCAGACATCTGCGCAAAGAGCTTTGAAAACTACTCCTCGTTATTTCTGACATTCTCCTTTCAGTTCTGACTTGGATTCCAAAGAACCGACACCTCTACAGGCTCCTGTTTGATGCGATGCCAACACGACCAAACATCCCACTATGAGACAGAGCCTGGAATGGTTTCCCACAGATGGAGATGGAGACCACCATGTTGTACCAAATGAGAAGTAAAGAACACACCCTGAAGATTTGGCTCCAAAGTGATTGGAGCTGTGGATCACGGCGGGTTAGGCCTGTTGGAAACACAAACGAGCGGCAGAGAGCCGTGGTCAAACAGTTTGTACGGCAGAGAACCTTTGGAAGTCCAAACGTCCGTTTTGGGGTCGTAGCATTCGAAGCAGTCGGAGTCCTCGATGACGTCGTGGCCGTTGAGGATGCGCCCACCGGTGACGTAAAGCTTGTTGTTGATCACAGTGGCACTGTGGTGCATCCTTCGCTCCTTCAGGTTCTCACACTTGACAAATTTGTTGGCTTTGGTATCGTAGGCGATCATTCGTCGAGTATACCCTGGAATTCAGACATTTACTGTTAATTCAATGGCTTGTTTTAGATCAGAATCAGAATACTGTATCTTTATTGACATTGCACCAAGGTACAACGAGAATATGTACGCACAGTCATCCTAAAGCTGGACTAAGTGTACGAAGCTGCAGCTGGTTATCAGCGCGGCCATCTCTTCCTTGTCAGAAAGATAATCTTAGCTATGCTAGCTGTGTAAAGAAAAGGAGATTAAGCCATCAAGTTCTTGCAATAGTGGCAGGACAGGAACCCAAAAGTTTGAGCCACTAAGGAGCAGCACACCCTAATGTCTGGCTGCAAAATGAATTTTAAGTCCTTCACCAGCATGTAAACAAATTGAACATTTGTTGGATTAAAAAATAGAAATATGTTTAGTTTTGATTCTCTCTCTCTCTCTCTGATAGTGTTTTATGGCGGTTGGCAAACAACGATTAGGTGCATTACCGCCACCTTCTGGAATGGAGTACGGACCAGACGGCTCAGAACACAACACAAAACACACAGGCGACCTAGAACACCACAACAACCCAAAACCCACACAAAGCACCCGAAAGTGCACAAACAGAAAAGAGCAAAAACAAACTAAACAAAAACAACCAGGAACACACGTTCACAGCGAAGACATGGGCAGAGACACCTCACACCCAGACGCACCCTCACCCCGACTCAATTCATCACGAACACTCTCCCAAGACAACTCAGTCGCGCCAAAGAACCTCGAAGCAGCCTGCACTATGATTTTGATGGTTTCAGTTTTAGTCGAAGCCTGCGCAGAACAGTTAACAACAAAAGCAACGAACGGAATCAACCGTTCGATCGTAACAGTACCCTGACCACGTTCAGGGACACTCGGCACACCAACAATAGACGGCGAAGAAACATCGCGCTTGACCACACGAACCGCCTCCGCGTACGAAAGATTCCCAACAGTCTTAACCCTCTGAATTTCAGCAGCTGCCTTTCGATCCACACAACCTGCATAAGCCGCAGAATGACTACCACCACAATTACAACACAACAGCTGAGTCACACCACAATCAACATAATCATGGTCCCCCCCACACTTACTACAACGACGCTTACTCCGACAAACAGCAGCGATGTGCCCAAACCTCTGACACTTAAAGCACCGAAGAGGCGGAGGAACATAAGCCTTTACACGAAAACACAAGTAACCAACCATGACCCTATCTGGCAAAACACCATCCCGGAAACACAACAAGACAGACGTACTATCCACCTTCACCCCATCCCGATAAGCCGGTAAACGTTTCAAGGACTCAACTTCCCCACCCTTAATGTTCTTCCTCAAGACCTCCAAGTCATCCTTAACAGGAATCCCGGAAATAACACCCCTGGAACCTCTCACCTCACCCACAATCTTCCTATCCACCACCGCTTTACCACACACAGTCTCCAAACCCAAAGCCTTGTCCCTCTGTTCAGCATGCCTACAAACGAGCAGGAGATTGCCATCCCACAACACCTTAGCTACTTCCACGTCACCCACACACATCCATCCATCCATCCATCCATCCTTCCTGTTGTCGTGTCATGAGTAGTGCAGCAGCTTTTGCCAGGATGCACAGATGTCAACATGAACCCATCCATCCATCCATCCATCCATCCTGATGTCGGGTTGTGGGTGCAGCAGCTTTTCCAAGGATGCACAGACGTCGCCATCAACCCCGATGAAGCTGTTCTTGGATGCCCAAACGAGTTTCCTGATCAACAAACATTTAATTATTAATACTTTGTTTTTACGTTTAAAGAAACATGCTTTTAATGTTTATGGGACAGTTTAAACCAAATTATCCATTTGCATTTGACTTTGAATTATCCCTGACAAAATATTACCGTTTAAATTTAATGAAATACAAACATTTAATATTACAGGGCCAATTGAAACCTAATTAATTCCTAATCTGTACCTTACTGTAAAAATAGTTTAACTG
>JBBPBX010098491.1:0-12681 GCA_038048925.1 Garcialebias charrua
TTGGGTTGTGACCGAAAGAACGAGATCTCGGATACAAGCGGCTGAAATGAGTTTTCTCCGCAGGGTGGCTGGACTCTCCCTTAGAGATAGGGTGAGAAGCTCAGTCATCCGGGAGGGACTCGGAGTAGAGCCGCTGCTTCTCCACATCGAGAGGAGCCAGTTGAGGTGGCTCGGGCATCTGGTTAGGATGCCTCCTGGACGCCTCCCTGGTGAGGTGTTCCGGGCATGTCCCACCGGGAGGAGACCCAGAGGAAGACCCAGGACGCTGGAGGGACTATGTTTCTCGGCTGGCCTGGGAACGCCTTGGGATTCCCCCAGAGGAGCTGCTCCAAGTGGCTGGGGAGAGGGAAGTCTGGGCCTCCCTACTTAGGCTGCTACCCCCGCGACCCGACCCCGGATAAGCGGAAGAAGATGGATGGATGGATGGATGGATGAAAACTTAAAGGTCCACTGACATGATTTTTTTTACTATTCATAAAATTGCTTAAAATATATTTATTAACATTTAAATATGTTCGTTTTTGCAAACAAAATGATAAATCACTTTAATTTTGCTTTAAAAGTGATTTTGAACTTCAAGCCGTGTTTAATCATGGGAAATCCGATTACACACGAACGCACCATCTGTGACGTAGTGTGCAGAGTGAGAGGCAGAGGGCTCTGGTCTCTTTAATAGCGGACAATTTAAAACACGACGAATTTAGCAATCTATGTGAAGATTTGAGCTATTTGTCTTCATTTTGGGAAGCAGAAAATAGTTTGGGTGATGGAACAAGAAACAACAGGATCTAATTTAGGTCTGATGCTGTATCAGACTTACCTTCATGTCGAGCTGCTCACACACGCGCACTGTGACAAGCCCAGAGCTCTGCGTGTACCGGTAATCGGATTTCCCATGATTAAACACGGCTTGAAGTTCAAAATCACTTTTAAAGCAAAATTAAAGTGATTTATCATTTTGTTTGCAAAAACGGACATATTTAAATGTTAAAATATACAGTATATATTTTGTAGCCTGGTTTAAACCAGACCCTGTCCTTCACTTCGCTTCAGACAAGGGTCTGGAACCTAGCCATTGAAAAACGATTCTTGCTGGAGGCGTGGCCTCTGCTGAGGAATAAAACCATTGGATATTTTGAACTGGGAAACCATTCTGCTCCCTCCCCTCAGAGCTACCCCCCGTGCTCTGGTGAACTTGACTGACAGCTGCTCCGCCTCCCTGCAGCCTTTCTCTCTGCCGGCTGACGCGCAGCATATTGTGTTTATATGGAAATAAAACGTTTTAATAAAATAAAATAAAACCATGGATCGCTGGTCCAGCTCACCAGAAGACCAGAAAATCTGATGGAACTCGGGCAGCAATAAAACCCGAGTTTAATTCTCTCGTGACAACCTGAGACATTTCCTTGTTCATTTCACTGCAGCGGAGGGTGGAGGAGAAGGGAGCGATTACTTGACTTTTGGGGAAAAAAACAAAAGAAAACTCCAGATAAGGGATTAAGAAGGGGAAATTAATAAATTTGTGTCACATATAAAACAGTCCTGCATCGCTTTGAATGAGAACATGCCGTGCTCTGGTGAACTTGACTGACAGCTGCTCCGCCTCCTGAGCTTTTCTCTCGCTGCGCAAATTCAGTGTTTATATGGAAATAAAACGTTTTAATAAAATAAAATAAAACCATGTATCGCTGGTCCAGCTCACCAAAAGACCAGAAAATCTGATGGGAGTCGGCAGCAACGTAAAACCTGACTTTAATTCTCGTGAAAAGCCATTTCCGTGTTCATTTTACTCAGCGGAGGGAGAGGAGGAGAAGGACGACGAGGGAGCGATTACTTGACTTTTGGAGAAAAAAAACAAAAGAAAACTCCAGATATGGGATTAAGAAGGGGAAATTAATAAATATGTGTCACATATAAAACAATCCTGCATCGCTTTGCATCGCTTTGAATGAGAACATGCCGCTGCTCGCTGACTGAGCGCTGGCAGAGCCCTTTTATAGGGCTCTGCGCGCTGGGACAGGTGGGGGCGTGGGTTAGGGTCCAAAACTCCACCCCTTCTGTTCTCTGATTGGTCCGAACAAAAATCTACCGGAGAAATCCTTGTGGGTGGGTGAAGTCCCAGACTGTGCAGTGAAGGGAAATGAGAATTGAGCGGAGCTGTGCAGGAATGGCGAGGGCCAGGCTATATATTTTGAGCAATTTTATGAATAGTAAAAAAATCATGTCAGTGGCTGTTGGCTGAAACTGGGAGAAAAGGAACAATCTGTGATCGCTCGTTATAGTTGGATCAAGAGCTGGAAAACAGGCTTACCACAAGTTAACAGCTGCAAATGAACAGATGTTTTTTTTATTTTTTATTCTTTCAGCTGCTTCCTTCAACAGGGGTTGCTACAACGAACTGTCACACGAAGACTCGGCAATTATTTTTTACGCCGGATGCTCTTCCTGGCACAACTACAGACCACCGAGCCACCACAGCCCTCTGTGTGGAGCAGAGCTGCTGTCTGGGGAGCCCGCAGGAGCAGATGGTGGGAATTAAGGACCTTGCTCAACAGCCCAGAGTGGTGCAAAAGAAGGTGGAGTAAGCTGTGGGGGCTTCACCTATCTCACCCACATTTATTTTATTTTATTTAACCTTTATTTCACCAGCAAAATCCCAGTGAGATTAAAAATCTCTTTTGCAAGAGAATCCTGGCCAAGACTGGCAGCAGCACGCAGAAGTTACAGAACATTCACAACAAAAACAGCAAAAGTGAACTCCATCATAAATAAATTAATATTCCTCAATTAAAACATTTACAGACGATTCCTTCCCCAAATCAGTGAGAACAGCCTCAAAAACATTTAGCGACAACAGCTCCTTTAGGTTCACGTACAGGTAGTCCTCGACTTACGACGCCCTCAACTTACGACGTTTCGGACTTACGTCATGCATCTCATTAAAAAAATAATAATAATAATAATTGTACAGTACTCTACAGTCACCAAGCACTTAGCCTATCCTAACACAGTTTTTAAAGATGGAGTGAGTTGAATTGTCTCCCTCCTTCCTAGCAGGCTCCATTCACATAAAGGGAGCTAGCTCCCTTTATGTGAAAGGGAGACAATTCAACGCATTCCTTCATCTTTAAAAACTGTGTTATGATAGGCTAAGTGCTTGGTAACTGTACATTTATTTATTTATTTAAAAAAATTATAATGATTTTTTTTGTATGTGATACGACTTACGTTATTTTCTACTTACGAACGGCCCGTAGGTCCGGAACTCGTTCGTAAGTCGGGGACTACCTGTATTTCTGCAAGTGGTTCCAAGAAGATGGAGCCAAAAACTGAAAAGATTTCTTTCAAAGTCCAGTTCGGACTTTAGGCACTGTAACTACAAATAAGTTCGCACAACGAAGAGAGTATCCCCGGTGGACTTTCTCTTTATAACGACCAACAAATACGAAGGAAGAAGTCCAAGTGTGACCTTATAAATAAAAATGTGCCAATGCCGTCCATCCAACAAGGTTGTATAAAGTGCAATAATAATGTGTTAAACCTTTTAAACCTTTTATTTTACAGAAAAGAGCAGTAAGAATTATTGCAAGAAAACATTATTGTCATCCATCAAGTACCGGTATATTATTTTCTAAAATGAAATTATTGAAGTTCTATGATTTGGTAGATTACTAGATTTTATTAATCATGTTTAGAGCTCAGAACAACTCACTACCTTTAAATTTTGAAATGCATTTTGTTAAAAGACAAAGTTGTTATAATTTGAAGGGTACTGAGATGTTTGTGAAACCACAGTACAGAACCAGTTTGAAGGGACGGTCTACTTCGATCCAGAGAGTTGGATTGTGGAATAGTTTGGAGAATGATGTGAAAAAGGCAAGGTAAATGTTTGTTTTTAAGAAAATTATCAAAATCGAATTGTTAAAAAAATATACCGGTACATGAGAATAGTTTAATATGTAATGTATTTAAATAAGAAATTAAGATGAGTTTTTCACTTTTGTTTTGTTACTTAAAGATAATTGTAGTTTGAATTGATTGCCTTAAAAGGGGGAAGACAAAATAAGATTTTTTTCTTCTTTCTGCTCCCTTTCATTTTGTTTTCGTACTATACATGTTGTTTTTATTTGTATTTTTATTATAAAATGAATAAATTCAATAAACTAAACTAAAACCTGTTAAAACTCCACGATAAACAGTATTTTGATGTTGTCGGTGCCGGGAGTTGAACCCCGCAACCTTCCAATCACAGGGCCACCTTCTCTGACCTCTGCGCCACCACTCCCCTTGAACAGATGTGATTCAGTTAAATAACTCGTTTCTTTTAGCTGATGCTGCAGGATGATTCCAAACCTCCATGCCTGTCAGTTATGATGCTCAAATCAGTATTTCTGAATGAAAAGCTCAAAGCAAGACTTAAAACTAATTTTAGAACCAATGGAGCAGAAAATAAATATTATTTGGCAACTAAAGGAGGCTGGGCTCAGTTTAAACGTGCTGTTCTTTGTGCGGAGCTGAAATTGGCGTTTAGAGGCCGTTACGGCTGTTTTCCCCTAATAAAACGTGACATGTTTTCAATTAGAACCAGCTGGAGGCTTGTTCTCGTAAGCAAAATAAAAAATAAAAAACTGTGGTTGTGTGTTTTACCGATGCAGTCCTTCAGCAGAGCGTCTATGGGAGCTGGATGGTCAACGATAGTAAACTTTATGGCCGTCACCACCGTGCTGCGAGCCAGAGGAGAACCTGCAGGACGACAAGGAGAACTCTGAGTTCCACCAGTCCGCTCGTTTGTTTTAAGTTAACGAGAGGCAAAAAACAATCCTGTACATTTATTTTGCTTTTAATTAGATTTAGTAATACTATACTCTGCTGAGAAAGAACCCAGACCCAGACCAGTGGTCATTCCGTATGTTGCGGGAGTTTCAGAGACATTGAGACGTTTATTTTCTAAACACAACGTCCCAGTGGCTTTTAAACCCCAAAATACATTACGGCAAAGACTGGTTCATCCCAAAGATCCAGTCCCCCGGCACAAACAGAGTAATATTGTGTATGCTGTTCAGTGTCAGGAGGGCTGTGATCAGTCTTATATCGGGGAAACTAAACAGCCACTGGCCAAAAGGATGGCCCAGCACAGAAGATCAACATCATCAGGTCAGGACTCTGCAGTCTACACTCATCTCCACGCCAGCGGTCACTCTTTCAGGGATGAAGATGTTCACATCCTTGATAGAGAGGAACAATGGTTTGAGAAGGAGTAAAGGCCTAGTTATACTCGCGCTTTGGTCCGCTGGCTGGAGCGTGCGCGCGTATTCGTTTACAGTGTCGCCGCTGTGTTTATAGTTGACGCACGGCGGCGCATGGCAAAGTGCTGTTCTTTTACGGACCAGCAGGTGGCAGTACCCTCTAAAACCTGTGCATATGTTGCAAGAAAGGGTGTAGAAGAAGAAATCTACCGTAGAAGAAGAACTGTTTGAAATCACACAACAAAAAAAATGGCTTTCCGCTCGCGTGCTGAACTGTTGTCTTTATTAGAGCAAATCATAATAGAACAACAGTTATTGTGTCTTGCGGTTTTAATGCATGGAGTCAGCGGAGGAGGAAGCGATCACTTGACTTTTGGCAAAAAAAACAAAAGAAAAGTCCAGATCAGGGATGAAGAAGGAGAATTTAATACATTTGTGTCACATACAAAACATTCCTCCATGCGTCGCGACGCAGTCTCCACGACCACAGCGGCGCAGACAGCTGCAGGCTCTGGCGTGAAGACCGTGAAGGTTGTCGGGTGAGGTCCCCACCCGACCTGTCAATCAATTCAGTAGCGCCCACGGCGCGCGCACTAGCCTTGCGGAGTTTCAAAAATTCGGAGGTGCGCGACACGCGCCAAAACGACACGCGGGGCCTACGCGCAGGGGCGGGGACGGTGATATTGCGTCACTTTTGGCGCGCGCTGCGCGACGCGTCGAGTACAAATCTAGCTTTAAGGAGGCCATCTTTGTGAAAAGAAACCGTCCATCATTAAACAGGGGTGGAGGCCTCCGGGTTCAACTGTCCCCCTAAAGCCCCCCAGTATAGCTCTGCGTTGGGCCGAGCGCCGCTCAACGCCGTGTGAGCGCCGCGGCACAAGCCTTTGAACGCGGGCGTGAACGCGCCAAGCTCAAATTTTACGACCGCCTACGCGCGCGCGTTGTCTCACAATAAACTGCCCGGGGGCGGACTGTTTTGTATGAGACACAAATGTATTAAATTCCCCTTCTTCATCGCTGATCTGGACTTTTCTTTTGTTTTTTTGCCAAAAGTCAAGTGATCGCTTGAAGCGGTCACCATTCGCTTCCTCCTCCGATGAGGAGGAATGAATGAATTTGTCACGAGCAAACCAAATGTCCAACGTGGATGCGCCAGGTTCTAAATATTTCCTGGTGGGCTGTGGGCTGCAGGACCAGCGCTCCCTGTTTTTATTTTATTTTTTAGAACTTTTTATTAACATATAAACACAAAATACCGCTGCGCAGCTCGTGCCTTTTCTTTCACCACCCGATCTGTCAATCAATTCAGTAGGCGTGTCAGCAAATGGCCAATCAGCGACCTCAATTTGTCCCGTAGGTAAATGCTCCGCCCTGCTGCTGCTCAAATTATGTCAAGAATTTGGAGCTTCACGCTCAAGATTCACGCTGAGCTATACTGTGAACTGCCTGCGCGCTGCACGCGCGCGTCAAGCGGCGTGCTGCCCAACACACAGCTATACTGGAGCCTTTATACAAAGCTGTTATTGCTAGTATCACTCAGCCCTCTGTGAATAGCAAACAACCATCAGGGTGCTAACGATCCATCGTTAGGCTGATGGTCCTCCTTGATCATGTGAGCAGCTGGTTTCAGGCTGTCATCAGCCAACTGGTTGATCCACTGTGAGAGGGTGCTATTTATAAGACTGAGCTGAATACAGCAGCTCAGACTGAGGAAGTCTTTCGGACAAAAGACGAAACGTTTCTACAATTTTTTGGCTTTGTTTTTGTTTGAATCTCCAGAGGACCAGACTTAGCTTTTTTAGATGAGTTCTGTGCAAAGAAACATTGGGTAAAGAAAAGGCCTAAGTCCATTAAGACTTTTCACGGCCCATAGTGTTTATTCAACCTTTATTTATACAGGTTAGTCTCATTGAGCCTCGATGACTCATTTACAAGAGAGATCTGATTTTAATAAAGAATAATGACAACAGTAGACAACCGTAAAAGAAAGCATATAGACTGAAAAGTAAATGGTAGAAAATTCTACTTTAAAAAATGAAACAAAAACAGCTACATTATAAAGCGGTGTAGAAAACTAAAAACAGGAACATGTCTGCGTTGGTTTTTGCCATGAATTTAACAGATATTTAAAATCCATTAGAGAGATCAAGGTCAAGAGCTTCAGACCTTTTTGCAAGATATTCCAGGAGCGGAGCAGGAGAAGGCCCATATGCCTAGTTCAGTTTGCAGTGAGGGAACACTGCATGTAATCATGTCCTGAGAGCGTACGCTGTAGCTGCACTCAAGCAGACATGTAGGAGGTAGAGGTTGAACGAGTACATAATTTTTAAACTCGACATTAACATAATAAAGCTCGAGTAGAATTCGAGTAGTTGACGATATCATAGGATCTTACGATGCAAAAAAAAGTAAATAAATAAAAATGCATTAAAACGTAATTTGTTATTTACAACAACAAAAAAGACCAACATAAGATTGGGAGCATATATTATGCTCCTACCATTTATCATACTGCAGATAAGTCACAGGAAAACCAAAACTACTAGTTATTATTATTAAGCTGCAAAAGTGAAAGAAACGTGCGGCACGTCAAAAACAAAACTAAAAACAGTGGGGCGGACAACCACCCCGCACCACTGCCTGCAGTGCTGCACATTAGGTTTAGTTTTAGAGATTATTATGTTTATAGTTTTTTTTAATAGGTTTAGAGATTGATATTTTTTGCATTTTGTTTATGAAACAAGGTCAGTGGAAGCTGGTTCTGGTTCGATTGATTGGACCCGGTGTTACACCATATTCTGTGACCTGCAACAGTGTGTGCAACACTGCCCCTTACAGTCACAATATACGGTGGTCACAGAATATGGTGTAACACCAGTTCACAATGCGCTCCAAACAGGAAGTTGATTCATTTTCTGTTCTATAACTGCGACTTGATGACGTCACTACGAATACTCGACGTGAAATTAAAAAACTCGATAGATGTCCTAGGAATCGATGTGTTCATTACTCGAGTAGTCTGTTAAAGCCCTAGTAGGAGGAGATGTATGAAGGCAGTAGACCAAGAAGTGATTTAAAGATGAAAATGTACCAGAGAGAAAGTCTGCGTGAAGTTAATGATGACCAGTGAATACAGGGTGCAGTGATGGCTATGGTAGTTACAGCCACTTATGAATCTTATTGCACCATGATAGACAGCATCCAACATCTGCAGGGTGCTTGTAGGAGCGTTCATGTAGATAATGTCACCGTAGTCAATGGAGGGAAGGAAAGTCACAGATACAAGGTGTTTCCTATCATTCAGAGTTAGACATGATCAGTTTCTGAAAAAGAAACCCAGTTTAACTTTCAGTTTTCTTACCAAGTTTTTGACATGGGGCTTAAAAGAGAGATGTGAATCAACCAAGACACCCAAATATTTGTAGGAATCGACAAACTCAATAGAGACACCATTCGAATAGAAAATAAAAAGGACTGCTGGGACCAACTTCCTGTTTGAAAACAACATCCCTTTGGTTTTGTTAGTGTTTAGCACCAGTTTGAGACGGAACTAAGACTGGATGATGTTAAATCCAGACTGTTTTTTTTTCTTCTTCTTTCGGCTTCTCCCTGCGTTAGGGGTCACCACAGCGAACTAGTCGCATGAAGACTTGGCAATTGTTTTTACGCCGGATGCCCTTCCTGACACAACCACAGACAACCGAGCAACCACAGCCCTCTGTGTGGAGCAGAGAGCTGATATCTAGGGTGCCCAGGGGAGCAGATGGTGTGGGTTAAGGGCCTTGCTCAAGGGCCCAGAGTGGGGCAGATGAGGGTGGAGACAGGTGTGACCGCTTCACTTTATCCCACCCACATCTTTGATGTTGTCGGTACCGGGGCTTGAACCGGCGATCTTCCGATCACAAGCTCACCTTCTTAACCTCTGCGCCACCACTCCCAGTTAAATCCAGACTGTAAAACCTTAGCAACTGTTTTAGTTCAACAATAAACTACGGTACTGTGTCGTCGGCATAGAAATGTAAGGATGCATCAGGAATAATCTGACCTACATTACTTATGTAGATTGTGAAGAGGGTGGGTCCTAAGAATTACCCTTGTGGTACACCATTGTTAATGGTTAGATAACTGGAAGAAGTACCATTTATTGTTAACTCTCCAACTTCATTTCTGTTATCAGTATATTTGATTTTATGTTTTACATTTAAATAAACAAATAAGGGTTCAAATTATAAGGGTGTTTCAGTGCAGGGAAAAACAAAGTTGGAATGCCAACAAAATCTATATTTTTTACTACTTCACTGCAATGAAAGTTAAAAATGCTTTCAACCTGCACCCTACCAGATTTAAGTAGTTGTCTTAGTCTGGGCAGAAGTTGTGCCGGGTTGACTAACGTCAGTTTTCCCAAACATTCAGCCACCAGGTTCCTGGTTCCCTCCTCCGAACACTCACAGAGCTGGACCAGCAGAGTCCAGATGGACTCTACGAGAGGGGAGAGGCTGGAGGCCGGAGAGGAGCTGAACACAGAAAATGATCAAAACGAATGTGTTAAAAAAAATTATATGAAATAGCGTAATGTGTATTGTATTAGTTAGCAAATTAGAAAGAGTTAGTCAATTTGTACTGTTGTTTGAAGATTATTATTGTTTAATCTGATTGTTGGAAAAAAGGGGCAGATATAATAAGATTTATTCTTCTTTCTGCTACCTTTCATTTTTTTACATTTTGTACATTATCATTTATGGGATTGTCTTGTATTGTTTCTTTTGTAAAAAAAAAAAGAACAAATTTAATAAACATAAACATAAACATAAACAAGCTTCAATCAGAACACGAAGCCAGATTTATTAAAAATCAAGATTTCATTTAGAAGCTGGACAATGTGCATTTTTACAGAAAATACTGTGTGAACACTGAGAGACTGCTGAAACATCCTGAAGAAGCTGAAACTGAGTTGTTAAAGTAGAACATTAGCTAAAAGCTAAATGTAGTGGTAAAAAGCTAAGTAAATGCAGCAAATGATGGCTAAAAGCTAAAACTTGCAGAACTGTAGCTAGACGATAAAGATAGCTAAGACTAGCTAAAACTAAGAGCAGCAGAACGACAGCTAAAAACAAAAATTAGCTAAACAATAGTTAGTAGCTAAAGTTAACAGAAGATCTTAAAGAACATAAGGCAAATAGAGAGCCTGCAAACTGAAGCAGGTTTCGACGTGAACAATAATAATAATAATAATAATAATAATGAATTCAATTTATAACGCACTTTTCATTAATGAAAATCTCAAAGTGAACAAAGGATGGATTATAATGGATTTCAGAGATCTCAAAGTATTTCTATGAAGAAATAAGTAATAATATAATAAATAAAGTTAAATATTTTGAAAAGTATAAAATAAATTAAATAAATATATAAAAAATAAAACCCTCATCTATGGTCATGAGCTTTGGGTTGTGACCGAAAGAACGAGATCTCGGATACAAGCGGCTGGAATGAGTTTTCTCCGCAGGGTGTCTGGACTCTCCCTTAGAGATAGGGTGAGAAGCTCGGTCATCCGGGAGGGACTCAGAAGCCGTTTTCGCATTGGCCAGCCCTCAATGGCCCGGGCCGCCCCTGGGTGGCTCTGGGCCACCCGCGTTCATTACGCATTTGCCGCAGAGCCGCCTTGAAGTGGGTGGGCAGTTCTCTGGAAGTGGGTGGGGTGCTCTCTTCACGTGGGTGGAGTGTTCGTGTTTTAAGAGAGGAGACTCCGCTAAAAAAAAATTGTTAGCTGGATATATATATATTAGTGTTTCTGAGTTAAATTTTTGTTAATAACTGATCACAAATCAGCTTATGTTACAACGTAAATAACACGAAGCGCACACCCATTTCCGCCTTTCCGCGCGACCTGAATGTCATTAAACAATAACTAATATTGTCTAACTGTTGCGCGCAGCCAGGGTTTTAAAATATAACTAATAATCTCTAACTTCTACGTGCAGCTAAAATGTTAAGAGGAGTGATTCCTATATGGGTAAGGTGGACACCTGAAAATCCAGTCCGCTGTATAGCTCAAAGCGTTAATGCACTGTCGTTTTGACCCGGCGAAGCGGGTTCGCTTCCCGCCTGGGACAAAGTTATTTTACTTTTTTTTTTTATTGGAGTAAATAAAAAGGAGTTTGTTAACCAAACAAACTCCTTTTTATTTAAAAGAAAATGTGAATAAAGAAAAAAAAAGTAAAATAACTTTGTCCCAGGCGGGAAGCGAACCCGCTTCGCCGGGTCAAAACGACAGTGCATTAACGCTTTGAGCTAAACAGCGGACTGGATTTTCAGGTGTCCACCTTACCCATATAGGAATCACTCCTCTTAACATTTTAGCTGCACGTAGAAGTTAGAGATTATTAGTTATATTTTAAAACCCTGGGTGCGCGCAACAGTTAGACAACATTAGTTATTGTTTTAGTTATTGTTTAATGACATTCAAGTCGCGCTGAAAGGCGGAAATGGGTGTGCGCTTCGTTGTTATTTACGTTGTAACATAAGCTGATTTGTGATCAGTTATTAACAAAAATTTAACTCAGAAAAACTAATTCAGCTAACAATTGTTTTAGGGGTTTCTCGTTTCTGTAGTTAAATTTGAATGAAATTCAACCCTCGCGCTGAGGTTGTTTGAATGAGTCCCGCCCCTGCTGCAAACAACGAATCAAATGTGAGCAGTACATGACGTGAAACTGGGTCCGTGGGGCTCGGCCCGATAAGAACCACGGTGGAGATGGTTCCAGAACAAGGGTGGATCCCGGGCGGAAAAGGTAAATGCGAATACGCCGAACCCGGGTTAGAAGCTGGGAGAGCCGGGGAGGGCTGGCCAATGCGAAAACGGCTAGAGTAGAGCCGCTGCTTCTCCACATCGAGAGGAGCCAGTTGAGGTGGCTCGGGCATCTGGTTAGGATGCCTCCTGGACGCCTCCCTGGGGAGGTGTTCCGGGCATGTCCCACCGGGAGGAGGCCCAGAGGAAGACCCAGGACACGCTGGAGGGACTATGTTTCTCGGCTGGCCTGGGAACGCCTTGGGATTCCCCCAGAGGAGCTGCTCCATGTGGTTGGGGAGAGGGAAGTCTGGGCCTCCCTACTTAGACTGCTACCACCGCGACCCGACCCTGGATAAGCGTACGAAAATGGATGGATGGATGGATAAAATAAATTAAACTAAAATTAACCCATTCATCTCCTCAGTGGGCTGAATGTTTTGCTAAATAGCTAAAACATCCAAAAGTGTTCAGGAGTCGTCAGACCACATAATATACACATAATATAAAAAGCATAAATTTGGTCTGTAAAATAATTTAAAATGATGATAACCTGGAGCGATTACAGCGTTCACAAGATGCTGGAATCGTAACAACCAGTGAAGACGCACCTGATGACGTCTTTGAGCGAGTGCAGCAGCAGGTATT
>JBBPBX010098493.1:0-12681 GCA_038048925.1 Garcialebias charrua
TTTGGATTAAACCTCCGCAGAGGTGTGAAATACTCTGCAAATATGAAGTTGAACAGGTGCACTACAGGCAGCTGCAGGCAAAGGTTTTTCTACACTAACAAGAGTTACAATAAATATGATTAATGGCAGAGAGCGGAGAGTTGTTTGTGTTACCTGCCCTTTTTCAGCATGATGGCGCAAATCCAGCAAAACCCTAGGTGCGAAGGACCGTCATTTGTGTGTTCACCAGTTTGGATGTAACTGTGATCATGCAGACACTGCATGCGGGGCACATGCAGCCGAAGCCTGGCATCAGGGTTACAACATGGATATGTTTTATACACCCTACATGTTCACCAAACACAACACACACCTCATCTTACAGCACTTTCACTCAGAGCATATGACAGTTTGGGTCAAAATACAATAATTTAAAGTAACAATAAAAGAGTTTATCTGCCACAGGTAAGATGATAATTGTTCATAATATTTCCACAGAAGCCCTCTTGAAAATATGTATATAGACTACCTCTCTAAGATCTTTGTGATTTCACACTGATATTTTACAATGAAGCAACACATTATTTTTTTCTCGTTTTAAAGTTGTAGCTCTGAATTTCTCCAGTGTCTGTTCTCCATATGTGTATTCACGCAGTTTAAACATTTTTGAAGTCCCTAACAAACCCATAAAACCCTGCACACTCTGAACTTACAGGCTGTTGTTAATATGACAGTTGACAAAATCCAGAAATCCTGTTAACATCGTAAATATCCATATCCACACCACATGGCTGAACCCTTTGAGGGGAAGTTGTTGTTCTGCTCATTCATGTTTGCTGATCCTTGGAGTGCCGATCAGCTCTGCGAGGTGCTGGCCGACATTTTTAACTCCTCCCTTACCCTGGCAACAGTTCCCACCTGCCTTGAGACCGCCACCATTATCCCAGTCCCAAAGAGCCCTACAGTGACTGAACTGAATGACTATCAGCCAGAAGCCCTCACCCCGATAAATGCTTTGAAAAACTGGTCATGACTCACATCAGAACAAACATCAACATCAACAAGGACCCTCATCAGTACGCATACCACGAGAATCGATCAACAGAAGACGCCATCTCCTCTGTGGTCCACACTGCTCTCACCCACCTGGAGCAGAAGAATTCCTGCATCCGTGTGCTCTTTGTGGACTTCATGTCTGCCTTCAACACCATGATCCCCCAAACCCTGATGGACAAACT
Organism: Garcialebias charrua; assembly: GCA_038048925.1. Lineage (NCBI taxonomy): Eukaryota > Metazoa > Chordata > Actinopteri > Cyprinodontiformes > Rivulidae > Garcialebias > Garcialebias charrua. The sequence goes on from JBBPBX010098493.1 coordinate 1,218, forward strand.
ACTCACACTTGGACTAAGCTCCTCCCTATGCAACTGGGTCCTAGACTTCTTAACAAACAGACCACAGTCAGTGAGGATCCACTCTTCCACAATAACCCTCAGCAATGGCTCTCCTCAGGGATGTGTGCTGAGCCTATTCCGGTTCACTCTGCTCACGTATGATTATGCAGCTACCCATCCAAGATGTCACATTGTAAAGTTTTTAGACGATATAGCTAGGGTGGGATTCATCACAAACAATGATGAGTCCAGTTATAGGCAGGAGGTGGAACAACTGGAGAGCTGGCAAGAAGAACAACCTTCACATCAATGTGAAGAAGACGAAGGAGATGGTTGTGGACTTCAGATGGAACAAACACACCTAACCCCACACCCAACTGAACATAGAGGATCTGCAGTGGAAGTGGTCTCCAGCTACAAGTACTTGGGTGTGCACCTGAATGACAACCTCAGCTGGAGCAACAACACCACCAGCCTGATCAAGAAAGCTCATCAGAGACTCTACTTCCTCAGGTGGCTGAGGCGAGCTGGTCTGGGAAGCTCAGTCCTCACCTCCTTCTACAGGTGTGCAGTGGAGAGCATCCTGTGCTCCAGCATCAACATGTGGCATGGAAGCTGCACAGCTGCAGAAAGAAAAGCTCTGCAGAGAGTGGTGAAGGCTGCACAGAAGCCCGATTTTTAACCAGCACACGCAGAAGAGAGCACATTACACCAGTCTTGGCCTCCCTTCACTGGCTACCGGTTCATCTTCGAATCCAATTCAAAATTCTCATGTATGTCTACAAATCGCTGAACAGTCTCGCCCCCGCCTATCTCTCGGATCTGATACACCCATATGTCCCTCCACGTGCTTTGAGGTCAGAGGATCAGGTACTCTTAATAGTTCCAGAAACTCGCCTTAAGCGCAGGGGTGACAGGGCGTTCTCTGTAGCAGGCCCAAGACTCTGGAACGAGTTACCGCTGCTCATCAAACAGGCCCCCTCCCTCTCGGTTTTCAAATCCCGGTTAAAAACTCACTACTACTCCATTGCTTTCAATGCCAGCTGATTTGTATTGGATCGTTTGATTTATGATCTGCAATGTTTTTATGTTTTTCGTGTTGTACTTCATTGTCTGTGTTGCCTGTTGCGTGTTTGTTTGTCCAGCACTTTGGTGTGGACTTGTTCCTGTTTAAAGTGCTTTATAAATAAAATGGTATGGTATGGTATGGTATAAGTCTGTCGGAGTCAACCTCCCCACCATCACAGACATCTACACCTCCAGATGCAGGAAGAGCCACCTGCATCATGAAGGACCCCACTCACCCAGCACACACACTTTATGCCCAGCTCCCCTCAGGCAGGAGGTTGAAGAGCATTAAGTGTAGAACGAACCACTAGACTAAGGAACAGTTTCTACAGTGAGGCTGTTAGGCTCATGAATTTCTAACCAGGATAATCACTGTGGAAAATCACATCATGTTGCTGCTGATCTATTTCAATTTGCTATGTTCATTCGTACTCATCTGCTCACAAAGACTCATGTTTGTGCTGCTGTTCGGTGTATTGTTTTTATGCTACTTGTGTATTTTTAGTTAACATTTTTCTTAGTTCATATCTTAGAGCTTATTACTGTTTTTCTTTTACATTTTATACTTTTGTTAGATGTAACTGGGACCTTGTGTACACAATTTTTTTCCACCTCATGCACCACATGTGATGTGTGTGACAAATAAAGAGCCTTGAATCCTTGAGTCCTTAAGGGGAGTGGTGGCGCTGAAGTTAGAGAAGGTGGGCCTGTGATCGGAAGGTCGCCGGTTTGACTCCATGGACGACAACATCAAAATGTGGTAGAAAAGGTGAAACACCCACACCTGCCTCCACTCTCATTTGCCCAACTCTTGGCCCTCGAGCAAGGCCCTTAACCCCCACCATCTGCTCCCAATTAGGTCTCTCTTGAAAATGAGCCCTCATGACTCACTACCTTTAAAAGTTAAATAAAAAAAAAATTAAAAATAAAAGGGGGATTTCCCCTTAAAATGTTGTTTGTGCTTTATTTTCAGTACAGAAAAGTGGTTTCACCTGGAGAGGCAGCAGCTCAGAGGGAACTGAGATTTACAAAAGACATCAGATAATGTGTACAAACAGGGAAAATGTAAGACACTAGCAAATACAGTACAACCATCAGATGGGAGATGGACTGTTGGGGTAAAACTGATGGTCCTCAAAAAACAATGCAATTTGTAGTATTAAGTAAAGTATTGGTGGGTACTCTCTAACTGTGCTGTTAAAGTAATGTGTCATGACTCAAGGAACCCAGAGTTGTATGAGACCCGGAATGAGGCAAACACAGTTACAGTAGGTACAAAAGTAACAGTATTTTAATTTTAATTTTATAGGGGATAATAGACAGTTGCTTCTCTGCAGCTCAGGTTTGAAGATGTCTTTGGGTCCAACTCCAAATCCATGGAAGAGCTCCAGAAAGGGACAAGGCCAAGGGTCCAACAGAACGAGGAAGGCTGGGAACTGGTGGTTGGCAAGGCACGAGGAGAACCAAGGCAAGGCACGAGAAGGAGTTGATGAGGCTAAGGTCCAAAATAAAAGATGTGGGGATCCAAGACCTCTCCTCTGGGCCGTACCCCTCCCAATCGATGAGGTACTGGAAACCTCTACCTCTGCGTTGCATATAATAATAATAATAATAATTGTCTAATCTTGTCATCTGCGTATGTTTCCCATACACAGACGAAATTCGTCTCTGCATTTAACCCAACCACCTACCAGGCGGTGCAGTGAGCAGCCATAGAAGGCGCTCGGGGAGCTGGAGAAATAGGTGTGCACTCATAGACACCCCAAGATGTGTAGTGGCCGGGACGCGAACCCGCGTCCTTCGGGTCCCAAGTCAAACGCCCTAACCACTACACCATCTTGGCTCCACCAGGATGGTTCTCATGTGAACGCATGCGTGATTGTCTATCAGGTGGAGGGAGGCTGGAGGGAGGACACAAGGGGCTCTGGGAGATAGGCTTAGTCTGGGAAACATGGAACATGGGGTGAATTCTCATAGAGTTAGGGAGCTGGAGTCTTACCGCAGAAGGATTTAGATCTTGGAGATGGGGAAGGGACAAATGAAGCGGGTGCCATCTTTCAGGTGGTGTCCTTTAGGTTGATGTCCCAGGTGGACAACCATGCTCTTTGTCCCATTTGGTATGTGGGTGCTGTAGAGCGGTGATGGTCGGCGAGCCTCTTGTTTTGGGCTGCAGTATGAAGCAGGGATGCGGGGAATGGAGGGGGCATATATCCTAGGAGGCTTCAAACAGGGACATACCTGTGGCGGTGGATCTGTGAGCATTATGGACGTACTCCACCCACACCAGGTGCTGGCTCCAGGCCGACTGGTTCCTTTCTGCGATGCAGCGAAGGGTGGTTTCCAGTTCCTGATTGTAGCATTCAACCTGGCCATTGGATTGGGGGTGGTAGCCCGAGGTGAGGCTGGTGGAAATTCCTAGGGATTTACATAAACAGCGCCATACCTGTGAGACGAATTGTGGGCCATGGTCAGACACCACATCAGAAGGGATGCCATGGATCCTGAAGATGTGCTGGACCATGAGTTGTGCAATCTTGAGGGCTGAGGGATAGAGCTCTTTGTTTACTAAAAGCAGCCGCTAGGTCGTGATAATCTGTAGAAACAGCAGTGAGATCAACTTCCTCCTCTGGAGGCGTAGTTTGGGGGTGACTGGTGACCGGAGAGCGTAGATAATTCTTAAAACATTTATCGCTCCACTTTTCTACCCGCCCGAGCCCCCAATTAATGCCAGGTTTGTGGCTCTTGAGCCAGGGGAAACCCAAGATCAGTTGGGATGTGGGGGAATCTAACACAAAGAGTCGTTTATCTCATGGTGGTTTCCGGAGATGATTAGATGCAGCTCTGTAGTTTTAAGATGAACTTGAGCTAACGTCTCCCCAGTAATGCTGGAAACAGAAACTGTAAGTTATGCACCATAACTCATGTTCCCTGAAGGAAGGGAACGAGGTGCAACATACTTGCTATGGGAATTGTGCCCCCACATGATTACCTGAAGGAATATACTCACGCCTTTACGGCTAGGGACGTCACCGCCGCGCCAGAGGCCCCGCCCTCTGGGTACTTAAGCGGCTTGCGCCCCTCCATCTTTCTCCAAAATTGCACTTCACCGAGCTTTCAGCATTGAAAAGGGCCAGATATGTTGCACCTCGTTCCCTTCCTTCAGGGAACATGAGTTATGGTGCATAACTTTCAGTTCCCTTTCAGTCTGGTCTCTCGGTGCAACATACTTGCTATGGGAACATAATCCATTCATGCCCTTGAAATGCTCAGCAAAGTGCATGTGAGAACATCCGTCCTAAAAGACAGGCATCTCCCAGCTACTTTCTGCAAGGAATGCAGAAAGCACATGCTAAGAGGAAAAAATGCCAAATGTAAAAAACACCAACGTGATGTTTCCATTGGGCATACATATATATATACACCAACTAGAGACAGCTTAAGCGTGCTCCATCAGTGTGAATACTTATCATCCCCTTTTCCCATTGGAACATCCTGAGAAACAGGAGGAAAAATGGACCCACCACGTCACAAGAAATTGGGTGACAGATGTGGAGGTAGAAAACCCAAGCCAAGCACAGGGTAACCTCTCAGGTCCTTGTTAACTTTGGAATGTTGTTGTTGTTTGTTTTGGGACAAAGCAACCAAAGCCTTAGGCCCTCAGCCAGATCCCTTCAGAGGCCAGGCGGAAAGTTGCCATAACTCTGGACGTGGGTGTAGAAGCTGTCCACGCGCCTGAGTCAGCAGGTCCCTGTGAGAAGGCAATTGCCATGGTATCTTAGATAGCATTGAAATCAACTCCGGGAACCACGTTTTCTGTGGCCACCTGGGGGCTATGAGAATCAAGGAGAGAGCTCCCTGACGTACCCGTTCCAATGTCGCCCCGATCAGAGGGACAGGTGGAAAGGCATAGTAGAGCACCCCTGCAGGCCAATCATGTGCCAGAGCATCCATACCCAATGGAGCGTCTGCTTCCCTCAAGGAGAAGTAGAGGTCACAGTGTGAGCTAGCCCTGCAGGCGAACAGGTCCACAGAGGCTTTCCCAAATCGTGACCAGACCTGTTCCACAATCCGTGGGTTCAGGCTCCATTCTGATGCCAAAAGAGGTCCTCTTGAGAGGGCGTCCGCTCCATAATTTAGTTCACCAGGGACATGAGTCGCCCTAAGTGACAAGATCCTTGGAGCACACCATGTGAGCATCCTCTGCGCCAGTCCTAGGAGGGCCTGGGACCTTGTCCCTCCCTCTCTGTTGATGAAGGACACTGTGGTCCTGTTATCTGATTTCACCAGGATATGTTGTCCAGCAATCAGACCTTTGTTGAAGAAGTATTTTAATGACAGGAATATGGCCAACAACTCCAGGAAGTTATGTAATCTTGCTTCCTGTTCGTTCCAAAGGCCGCGGGCGTTCTGATTTCTACAGATCGCCCCCCATCCTGTTTTTGAGGCGTCCGTCGTGATGACCACACGAGATGACACCCTTCCCAATGAGACCCCTTCCGTGAAAACGGACAAATCTCTCCAGGGTTCCAGGGCCTCCAGGCACTCTGAATCTATCCTAACCTTCTCTGCCTGATTAGGCAGGTCAGGTTGTATTCGTTGGTTTAGCCATAGCTGCATGGGCCGCATTTTCAGTAATGCGTGTGGCACACAGGGAATGGCTGCCGCCAAGAGGCCTAAAAGGCGTTGGCAGGTTTTCACAGGGACCCGTTGGTCCAGTTTAAATCTTTCCAGGCAATGGTGAATGGAGAAAACTCGTTCCTTCGAGAGCCATGCTCTGTACTGGACGGTATCGATCTGTACTCCCAAAAATACGGTAAACCGTGATGGAGTCAAATCGCTTTTTTGTAGGTTTATGACAAAACCAAGGGACTCCAGGTGAGAAATCACCTTATAGGAGTGTGACTGGGCCTGCTTTCTGATTTCAGCCTGAATTAGCAGGTCATCTAATGCCATTTATCCACAGGGCCTGTTCGCGCTCGTTCGGTCTCCTTCGTAACTAGTTAACAACTAGTTATGGAGTGTACCCACAGGGGCCTGTTCACGTGAAACCAGACCTATTTTAGTGCCTGTCTCACTGAGGTACATAGGTCCAGTTCTTCTAGGGTCCAGTTATGACATCAGCACAGTGTGGTAACCGATTGGTCAGGGGACGTATTCCTAGGTCGGAGGACGGAGATTCTGTCTTCTCCAGTAGGTGGCGGTATGCACCTGAACGTTGTTTGCAATCCGCCAAGAAGAAGAAGAAGATTCAGTCTTCCAGGAAATGCAAACTGCCATCCCGCCAAAATCTAGAACAACAAGTTGGAGGAGCACATTTTTGAGAATTAACACAGGCTAATAATTATGTCACAACCGTGGTCAAACGCGGAGGTTCAGGCTTTTCTGTATTTGCTGGCCGATGAAAATATTCAGAGGGAGCTGGATGGAGTGACGTGCAATGAAAAGATTTTTCAAGAGGTGTCTGCGCAGGTGAGTGTTTTCTAACTTTAAGCATATTTCCAGTGAGTCATGCAACTGTTTCTTAGCTTTTTTGGACTGCGGAAAGACCGTTTCAGAGACTGACTTCAGGCAACAGCCGAGAGGCTTTTAGGAAAGAAAAAAAGAAAAGATGGCGGAACGGCTCGTTTCTCTGAAATTTAACAAGAAAAGCACCTAAACAATTACTTGTTAGCTCGAAATTGTAGCAGAGGTGTGTCTGAGTCTATCATTTGCTTAATACATGCACTTTAATGGTCAAATTCGCCGAGGTGGTGCAGCTGTTTTCAAGGTTCGAAGCAGAGCAGAATGTGGTGTATGGCAGGCCGTTTGAGTCATTAATAGCAAGTGAAGATTCTAAGTCATCCAGGACATGGTAAATTCTAAAAAGTGCAAGGAAGGGGAAAAAAAAGCCTAAAGTATAGTATAATAAATAAAGTCCAGGGGCCTCATGTATCAAAGACTTGCGTGGATTCCTCACTGGAAAGTGACGTACGGTCAAATCCGGAAAAGTGTCTACGCACAAAAAGATCCAGATTTATCAAAATGTGCGTACACGGGTATCCACGCACATTCCTTTTGTACATCACAATCAACGTGGAATCGAGCGCACATGGGAGAGTGGCCGACTCCGCCCTTGACACGCCTCCATATAAATATGCAAATTCATTTAAATATGCCCTGAACCGGCGGAAAGTCGTCTCCGCTCCATTGCAAATCATGGCGAAACGCACAAAAAAGAGGAACTTCACAGACTGTGAACAGGAGACACTACTGAGTGAGGTAGAGGCACGGGGAACCGTTTTGTTTGGCACGCTGTCCTCTGGCGTGACAGCGAAGCGCAAGAGGCATGAGTGGGACAGCCTGTGCGAAGCTGTAAATGGTGTGGGATCAGAGCAGCGCACAGTGGCTGAACTTAAGAAGAAGTGGTCGGACATCAAGGGGGATGTGAAAAGGAGGACAGCAGCCCATCGCCGGAGTGTGTTGATGACAGGCGGGGGGACAGGTGACGATGACCTCACACCATTCGACCGGCGGGTTGCCGGCATTGTGGGCGACACGGCCCTCACAGGTGTGGTGGATCCGCATGCGGGGGATTCGGATAGTCGCAGTAAGTAAATAAGTCAGTGTTAATCCTAGATGCCATAAAATATGTTGTTTTCATACTGGTGACTATAAGAATAACAATTATGCAGTCATGGGATTCATTTATATTTTATTCACATGTACACATTATTTTGCCATCAGTGGGAACAGAAGACACGCAGCCTGGTGGCTCGGACGTTGGCAGCCCCTCCAGTGTCCCTGGAACGTCTGGCACCACGGGCACCTCCAGCACACCCCACCTGCCAGCTCCTGCTGCCCGCGCCTCCAGCACACCCCACCTGCCAGCTGCTGATGCCCGCGCCTCCAGCACACCCCACCTGCCTGCTGCCGATGCCCGCGCACCCCACCTGCCAGCCCCTGCAGCCAGCACCTCCAGCGCACCCCACCTGCCAGCCCCTGCTGCCCGCGCCTCCAGCACACCCCACCAGCCAGCTGCTGATGTCCGTCCTGGCCGTGTCATGACGTCTGATGTCCTGCAGACGCAGCATGCCATTGTTGCCGGCATCAATGGCATCAATGACCGCCTGGACCAACTCATCACAGTTGCCGGCAGTAATGGCATTAATGACCGCCTGGACCAACTCATCAGAGTCCTCGCGGACATTAACACAACATTAAATTCAGTGATGAGGTGATAATGTGTACTTGTCTGTTTTATATATTTGCTATCACATTTTGCCGGGCCCTAATAGCTGCCTGGGTGGGATGTACATTGGGTGGTGCAGGTTCTGGCCCCTCAGGTGGGGGCAAGTCAGGCTGTGGTATGTCAAGTCCGTGTGCAAGATTGTGGAGGACGCCACATGCCATCACAATGCGGCACACCTTTTCAGGACTATAGAGCAGCAGACCTCCAGTCCTGTCCAGACAGCGCCACCGTCCCTTTAGCAGGCCAATTGTCCTCTCGACGACTGACCGGCTGCGGGAATGGACGTCATTATACCTCCGCTCTTGCTCAGTGTGGGGGTTGGCGAGAGGAGTCATGAGCCATGTTTTTAGTGGGTAACCACGGTCCCCTGTGGGATGAAAAGAGGAAATTACAATGGGGCAGAGTCAGATGCTTATCAGTTGGTAATGCTGCGCTTTTGGGTTACTTTGTGTTAATGAACGCAGCAGCGCGCTGGACGCATTCCACACTTTACGCACGTGTTCATGTGCAGAACCGCCATTCCACACTTTACGCACGCATTTATTAGCAGAACCGCTATACACACAGAAACAAACAAGGGCTCGGTAGACTGCTCTGAAACTACATTTTAACCAGCCATTAACAGAAAGTTGATCACTTGAAGCACTGACTAGTAATGGAACTTCAAAGACAGGGTGACATGTGGGGGCGCACAGGTTCCATGCGCATAAGAGGTCATAAGGATGACAAAAAAATAATTTACTCACCAAGAAGCCAACCATCACGCACCATTCCAGCTTGTAGTCTGTTCCCAACCATGCTGTTCAGTAGAATGAATGAATCATGTGTTGAGCCAGGCCACCTCGCCACAATGTTCGTTAGACGCATTTGCGCGTCACAAATAATTTGCACATTGATTGAATGAAAATGTTTCCTGTTAACATAAACATATTCATCCTGTGATGGTGCTTTTATAGCAATGTGTGTGCAGTCGACAGCCCCGATTACATTAGGAAAACCGGTTCTCGCTGCAAATTGCGCTTTGATGTTGGCCTGTTCAGCTGCATTGTATGGGAATGTTATGTACCTGGGTGACATACGGATAAGTCCATCCCACACAGCTGGCATGACTCGGCTCAGTGTGGACTGAGACACTCCCGATCGGTCTGCCAACTCCCTCTGAAATGCCCCTGTTGCGAGAAATCCCAGTGTTGTCAGCAGCTGCACATGTACAGGCAGCGCATGGCTCCTGGCTGTGTGGCGCTCCAAAACCGGTCGTAGCTCTAAGCACAGTTGCAGAAGTACTGCCCTCGGAAGCCGAAAACGACTGATGAGCCAGTCATCATCATGAGCCAGAAAATCCTCTCGGTCTCGAAAAACACGCTCTCTGCGTATGGCGCGATTTGCTATATCCTCTAATAAAGCTAGAGCCATTGTTGTCAATATTGTTGCCACTATTTTGCGCACGCTTTTGTATCCACTCATCTAATTGCGTCCATGTGGATGTCATGATTGTTAATCATGTGTCTGGTGTGAACAATTATCATTTCCACATCATGAACAGTTAATGATTATAATAATAATAATAATAATGAATCCAATTTATAACGCACCTTTCATAAATGAAAATCTCGAAGTGCTACAAGGTGCAACAGAATATAATGTCAATGAAACAAAACAATTAAAATCAACAACAGTATCAGCTAAGATCAAAAGTAGAATCATGAGGAGTAAAGTATGCTCGGTTGAAAAGAAAGGTCTTCAAGCCGCTCTTAAAGTCAACCACAGACTGTGGGGCTTCAGTTTCTCTGAAACACCTGTAAGTGTCGCCAAAGGAACAAGAACCACAGAAACGTGCGTACGCCTGCTCGGGAGCTTGCGTGGATATGTACCTGGATGCGCATATATTCACGTTCAGTTCAGTTTTGATACATACGGGGTTTTGCGTGGAAAGTGACGTGCGCAATGTTTTTGTGCGCACGCACGGTTGATACATGAGGCCCCAGTTGTTTTTGTCTTGAACTTTTTTGAATTTATCATTATAGCCACGTTTTCATATTACGTGATACAACCGCCAACCTCATGCCATACATGTTACTGCTGCTACAGTACTTTCTGTTTTTGTTTTGGTTTGTTTTGGTTCAGTCAGAATAAATGGAAACGGTCATATCTCAGTCCAAAAATGGTTTATAAATATGGGAAAAAATCCATAAATTTGTCACTTAGGCCTGTATTAATGTGTAATGTGATTTATTTCAGGTTAATCAGTCAGTTCCTGTGTAAAGATCCTCTAGCCGTGGGTGTCCTTGGAGAAGGATGGGACAAGTCACTGCACTGTAAAGCAAGTATGTCATGACACAAACACTCCAAACTTTGAAAATTACAGATAAAAGCAAAGAATAATGATGTTTAGAGGAGATTATAACAATAATTTTGTGTTGTTTGTCAGATGGGGCAGTGAAAACAGCCAGCCAGACATATGAAGCCATCGCTGAACTGCTGCATCAGGATCTGATCTTGTGACTCCAGACTACACATCAACTGCAGCCGAACAGACCTCAGAGCTTCTCTCTTCATATTTCATACATAACTGCAGATTTAGTAATTTGTTTTTCTGTTTCTACAAATAACACCAGTCTTTCATTTTTTTAAAATGTTACAATTTTATTGACGTGTAACATTTACAGTATTTAAATAAAGTTGCTTTGATATTTTGATTGGAATTGATTGATTACATATTGTTAAGTTTATATTACAAATGTTTTAGAGTTTGGAACACACTTGTTGATCAACTGGGACAATGGAGCGGCGCAGATTTTTTAGGACGCATGCCACTTTCAGTTTTGTCCAAAGTAGTGTACTCCACCATCATCAATGTGTGTATATATAAATATATATGTATATATATATATATGTATATATGTGTATATGTATGTACTGTATATATAAATATATATGTATGTACAGTATATATTATGTATGTATGTGTACATATATGTGTATATATACACACATATGTATGTATATATATAAACACTGTGTGTGTATATATATATATACTCACGCATATGTTTGTATGTGTACACATGTATGTATATACAATATATATACATATATGTGTATATATACACACACATATATATATACTGTATATGAACATTTGTCTGTGGCTGAAAAAGCCACAGACAA
>JBBPBX010098494.1:0-12680 GCA_038048925.1 Garcialebias charrua
ATTCAAATATAATCAGAGCATCACCTGTGTTTATTCATGAGCAATGTTGTAATTTACAATATGTCTTATGATCACATATGCTATTATGCTGTGTTATTCTGTGTTGTGAAACATTACTGTGTCACTCCTGCTGTGTGATAGTTGAAGGCTCGGGTCAGAGAGACCCGGCCGTTTTGTTTAGAAATGAAGAAGACAGTTAATCCGTTGTTTTCATGAGAATGACTCTAGCACTCTCTGTCTTTTCCTAAACATTTTCACTCTGCTTCTGGCTGTAACCTTGTACCCTGATAACAACAAGTGAACTCCTCGACTGGTTCTTTTGAACCAATCGGAGAGGGACAAGTCTCAGATCCTCTACTAAGGGTTCTAAGTTTTCCTGAAACTTTTAGTTCCTGTGAGGAAGGAGAGATGTGAACTTTCTCTTCAAGCTATGGGACGTTTGGTCAAGAGCTAAGGGCCTTCGTTCTTCAGTAAAGGCTGATAACATGCTTGTTATCAGTCCACTTCGAACCGAGCGTACAAGCTCAGAACTTTGAATTAAATTCCTTTCTGGAATAAGTTATCTTGAGCCAAAAACCACGACTGCTACGACTTCTGCCGACTAAAGCAAATATCACCGACACTGACAAGGTAAACACGTGTGGAGTCCAGCTTGGACTTGCGGGACCGACGACTCGTCAGTCCAAGGCTGATCACAGCTCTTTACCAGAACCGAGGCGGACGTCTTAAGGTAAAGCAGTAGCTGTTTGCTTACTGGAGGTGTGATGATATCTTAGCTGGACGCGTATGGAAGAGTGTCATCTGGTTTTATAAATGCAAGATAAACTTCCCTCTACAACCCCTCCAACCTCTTTTATTCCTCCTATTTCTTTAAACCTCTCCTTATTTCAATCTAAGCTGGAAACTACATTTTAAGCTAAAGAGCCACAGACTAAGTATATTGACATCCTGTATTTATGTCTGTTGTGTTGTAATTTAACTGTGCTGACGTGTTAAATTGCAAGAAAGTTAAAATCAGTCAATGAAGTGTAATGGTGTTAATTTTAGTTGATTTATTTTAAATAAATGGTAGTGTCTCCTGGCATACCAAACTAAAATCAACGTCTCTGTCACTTAATGGCTTTATTTATTTATCCATCATAAAGATCACAGAAATATTGGGTAAACTGAAAAAGAAAATAATCCGTGAAAATACTATTCAATCTGAATAAGTAATTAAGATATATAGAGTGTGTCAGTTTAATATTGACCTCCTCATATATCCTACACAGCTTTCAGCGCCGCGGCCTTCACCGCAGATTTAGCCAACGCGACCACGCTACATGTTTCCTCACTACCGCCGGCATCCGACAGCAGTGGGAGCAGGAGTCGGGGGATTCCAGCGCTTTTCTCGCGTGCAGAATCCCTAGGCAGACAGGACAGGCCTCGTGGATGTCCGTCGCCGAGAGGGAGTAGCCGCAGCCGCTGGGGCAGGGGCGCGAGCGAGGGCTCGTTGTCCTGCTGGCTTTCTTCTGAGTCTTTGTCCTCCGTTTTCCCTTCTCGGGAGCCATGTCTGGAGACGAGAAGCGTCGAGGCTGTTCCTAGTTTCCTTTTGTTCGAAGTCGTCCTCTCCGTCATCTTGCTTTCGCTGGTTAGCCTGCTAATGGTTAGCAGGGAGTGTTGTGATGCAGTTAGCGCCGTCGAGCGAAGCAGCTGTGGAGAGAGAAGAAAACTTCGAGGTAAGTAGAAAAATGTTGGACTAGCTTTCGCCAGCCCAGCAGTACGCAGGAAAAATATCTCTGTACGCTCAGCGTAAGGAGCAAGCTCACATCTGATCGAGCGATGCGACAACAGAGAAGTCCCACAAAGTTCAGGTTTTAAGCGAGGTGAAGGGCAATAAGAGATCGATGGATGGGCGTCAGCGGCATAAGTACCCAGAGGGCGGGGCCTCTGGCGCGACGCTGACGCCCCTGCCGTAAAGGCGTGAATGTATTCCTTCAGGTAATCGTGCGGGGGCGTAATTCCCATAGCAATATGTTGCACCGAGTGACATGACTGATAAGGGAACCATGAATGCACAGAGAGAACATGCAAACTCCACCCAGAAAGGCCACCAGGTCAGCATTTTTACCTGAGCTATTGGCCAAATTTTACTTTTAATTATTGTTACATGTTTTGGAACAGTCAAACTAACATAGGATTAAAGCTCATTGTTAAGATTCCAGTGATGATATTTTAAGATTATATTTCATTCATAACTGCAGATTTAGTTATGTGTTTTTCAGTACAAATAACACAAGTCTTTCATTATTTTTAAACTGTTACAATTTTATTGACGTTTAACATTGACAGTATTCAAATAAAGTTGCTTTGATATTTTGATTGGAATTGATTGATTACATATTGTTAAGTTTATATTACAAATGTTTTAGAGTTTGGAACACACTTGTTGATCAACTGGGACAATGGAGCGGCGCAGATTTTTTAGGACGCATGCCACTTTCAGTTTTGTCCAAAGTAGTGTACTCCACCATCATCAATGTGTGTATATATAAATATATATGTATATATATATATATATATATATATATATATATATATATATATATATATATATATATATATATATATATATATATATATATACAGCAAACCCCCTACTTACGACTCCATCGACCTACGAACAACGGGACCTACGAACGTATCATATTTAATAAAAATATGAAATTACTGTATTAAAAAAAAAAAATAATAATATATATTTTTTTTGTGTTTAAATGTTCTTAATTTCATGTGTACATCACTTTGTTGCAGCTGTGGTTGTTTTAAAGGCTTTATAAATAATAATTATGATAAAAAAGATCATTTCTGATCATTTTTGAGCAATCTTGGGCAACAGGAAGTAGGTCTTCAGTTTACACGGTCACAAATTAATGTAGAACACCGGACGCCATTTTAGGTTCAGTCACTGGGGTCTCCGGTCACAAATTAATGTAGAACACCGGACGCCATTTTAGGTTAGCTGCCGGGAGCCGGCCGAAGACTGGTGACCAGGATGGCTTCATATGGATTAATTACGAGCTGGAAACGTCTCTGTGAACTTTGTGGATGTCTCAGGCAGCAGCGGATTTATCGCTGATCGTGCCAGGCCGCCGCGCGAACACCTCCGGCCAGGCTCTGGCCTGGCTAGCTCCAGAAGCTAACACGGGAGCTAACACGGGAGCCGGCCTTTTGAACACTTGTGACCAGGATCGCATCATATGGATTAATTACTAGCTGGAATCGCTCTGTGAGCTCTGTGGACGTCTCAGGCTGGAGCAGGAGCTGCAGATTGATCGCGCCGCCGCTCCAACACCAGCTCATGGCTTGGCTAGCAGAAGCTAGCCAGCTAGCTAACACAGGTCTGGAGCAGCTGCGGTGGCTCGCCGGCCCCCGCGCTGCTCGGCCCGAAAACAATCAACGCATGGCAACCTAAGATGTCGGCTTTGACCATCTCAAAGTAAGAAAATATATTTTTATTTATTCTGTAAATGTGAATAGCAATGTTTAACATTACAGTACACTACTGTACATGCTTAAATGTGTGTGCGCGCTCCGTTAGCATGATAATTAAAAAAAATAATAATAATTTTCACCCCCTAGCTACGGCAGAATCGAGCTGCGAACCGTTCTCACCAAGCACTTAGCCTATCCTAACACAGTTTTTAAAGATGAAGGAGTGAGTTGAATTGTCTCCCCAGCAGGCTCCATTCACATAAAGGGAGCTACTTTCACTTTCACTTTATGTGAAAGGGAGACAATTCAACTAACTCCTTCATCTTTAAAAACTGTGTTAGGATAGGCTAAGTGCTTGGTGACTGTACAATACTGTATGTTGAGAGGTGAAAAACAAGGCAATAGCAAATTAAAGCAATAATTAAGAAAATAGGAAAATAGACACCCCAACATAATTTTTATTTTTGTATCTTTAATTTCTCATTGTATTAAGTTCTTTAGTGTCATTTTAGTTAGTTCTATGCAATTTCACACAAAACCGCTAGAGGCGCTGTTGCGTTGGTGGCATAGAAAGATTGAGCACACAAGAAGAAGAATAAATCTTCTGGTTGAATGTGATAAAAGGCTCAACGTGTGTGTCTCGTTTTTCTCATACCACAGGTCAGTAAAAAATGTGTTTTATGCATATATATTAGTTTCTTGGGAGAGTTGAAAGGTTATTAAATCGAATCTCAACTAATGAGTCACAAAGTTCGTTTTATAATTGTATTGTGTACAAAAACGGGACTTGTTCATGAAGGCTAATTGGAGCTAATGCTAGCAGATTTTGTGTATGTGGTGTTGCTTAGCAACAACTGAAGGCCTGCTGAATTCACTTTGAACTTGTACTTTGCACTTTGTGAGACTGTTCTCACACAAAGGACATTTTCTGTTCTCTTTATTTGTAAAATGGACATTTTGTTATGGGTTCATGAAAAAACAGAAATATTGTTATGACATTAAGTAAGTAATGGCTGCATATGTGTGAAGCTTAGTAAAGAGAGACAGCATTAAAGGAGCATTGCACCTTTTCAGTTTAAAGATGAGGTTTTCTTTGTGTTTAGAGAAAAGTTGTTCTGTTAAAACAATGGATATTGCTAACAGCTAAGGTGTTTAAATATTTAAATATATTTTATTATTTATTTTTATTTTTATAGTTAAATACAGGTCTCAGAAAAGAGGACAAGGTATTGAATTTAAAGCACTAATTACAAAATTAATATGTTTTAGAGAAGTAAAAACTATTTGTGAATTAATTTTGTAATTTGACAGAATTCATAATGCTAAATAGAGCATGTTGAAAGAATGATCGTTTGGTTTAAATGTATATTATAGTCATTGTGTAATGTAATGAAGTTAATGGTTCTCTACTAAAGAATGTGTTACCTGAAATATGTGATCTATGAAGCGTGTTTAGAGCACACAAGAAGAAGAATAAATCTTCTGGTTGAATGTGATAAAAGGCTCAACGTGTGTGTCTCGTTTTTCTCATACCACAGCATCACACGTTGAGAGATCATCTTACACCTTACCCTCCACCATCCAAGGTTGCAGGGTAACAAATTTGGGGGCTCGTCCGGGATAGCGCCTCCTGCTGGCTTGGTGCTATCCAACAAAGAACCGTGGGATCCTGACTTCCTGTTCTATGAGCTGATGACCTAAAGCAAGACTTCAGGTATCCAGAGATGATGACGCTACATGAGCTTCAGTGGGAGATCCAGCAGCTGCTTCACCAACTGATTAAGGATGCTAGAAGAGACCTGCTTCACCAGCTAGCAGTATCATGCCAAAATGAGGTGGGAGAAGACATGCCAGGGGAGGAGTCGTCCGAGGTGGAACTCTTTGACTTCATTGTTGACTTTTTAAGAAGTAAACAATTAAGGAGTCTGGAGGACCAAGGGATGTCGCACCTGCTGATGTTTCGTGACCTCATAAATGAACTGCAGTCAGCCCAAGAAGCAAAGAACCCACATCATTCAGTGGATGAAGAGGAAGCTACATCGGGGTACAAGACTGAGCAGATTGTAGCAGCTTCAGCGAGGAGTAAGATAGTGTCAACACCAGTTGTTGCTCATCAGGTAACTGGGTTAGTAAAACTGACGGATGTTGCTGCATTACTCCCACGAAGAGAATTTCGGATTCATGCTGGTCAGATCTCAGACTCTGACTCAGACGTGAGTTTTAACTGCTTGTGTAAGCAAATTGATGAAGGACTGAGTGAAGGTTTCACTGAGACTGAGATCATTAGAACAGTTCTCAGAATAATTAAACCGGGTACATTCAAAGACATGCTTATGACAAAAGATAGTCTAACTGTAACTGAACTGAAGCGTTTTCTCAGAGCACATCTTAAAGATAAGAGCAGTAATGAATTATTCCAAGAACTGAGCAATGCAAGACAACATGATAAAGAAGGTCCACAACAGTTTATGTATAGAATGATGGGGTTAAAACAGCGTGTACTTTTTGCTTCTAAAGTAAGTACAGGTTTACAATATGAAAAAAAATTAGTTCAGGGAGTGTTCCTGCATTCACTTTACCAGGGGATACATGAAAAATATTCATACATCCGACAAGATCTTAAACCCCACATTTCAGATGAGAACGTTACTGATGATTTTATCCTAGAAGTGATAACAAAGTCAGTAGGTGAAGACACAGAGAGACAAAATAGATTGGGTCAGACTGTTAAACCCAAACCAGTCAATGTCAGTACAGTGCAGATGGATGAGAAAAGTCAGAATGTAGTTCAGATGCAGGCAGAAGTCCAAGCTAACCGTACTGCCATACAGGAGCTAACAGCACAGGTTTCATCACTGACCAAGAGTTTGGAGAAAGCTTTAAGACCTATGCTTAGTCCAGGGACTGAAAACATTCTCACACCTTCTCCCCACCAAAAACAGTCAGTAAAGTCAGAAGCTAAACGAAGATGTCAGCAATGTGTCTCCCAAAGAAACGAGAACTGTAGTCACTGTTTCAAGTGCGGGAAAGAGGGACACAGAGCGTTTGGCTGTCTGATGAAGAACAACCAGTCGGGAAACGAGGTGAGGTCGCTGGGGTGGGACCACCAGTGATCAGAGAGAATGCAGAGTCCCACACCACTGCAACGCCGCATCTTCAAGTGGGCACACCATCTTCCACCAGGCCCATCAAACAAAACAACTTTACTGAGAAGAAACATGTTGCACAGCTGATTGGTGGTAGATGCACGGTGACATGCCAATTAAATGGTGTCAAATTGCAGATGCTACTGGACAGTGGGGCACAAGTGAGCATAGTGGAGAAGTCATGGGTGCAGAAAGCTCTACCAAATGTAACGATCCAACCACTTGAGAGTCTACTACCAGAACACCCTCTCAAAGTCACAGCAGCTAATGGAACAGAGGTGCCATTTGATGGGTGGATAGAAGTCCTGCTCGAGATCAAAAGCATCAAATATGGTTCAGTTGCCCTCTATGTTCCGTTGCTTGTAAGTCAAGAGAGTGTGAGCAGCCCTTTGCTAGGCTTTAATGTGATACAAGAAATCATAATGGGAAACACTGACCAGACGAACAACATCAACTTAGTGAACTTACTGTCAGAGGCTTTGAGAATTCAAAAGAGTAGTGTTGAAACTCTAGTCTCTGTGGTTTGCACTATGCCATCTCAAAAAGAATCAAAGAGTTCTACAGTGAGAGTTGGAAAGAAGGGTCTTAATGTTCAAAGTGGCCAAATCTGTGAAGTGAAATGTCGCATCAGAACTTTTCCAGGAGGAGGAGTAATGTTGTTTGAACCAGACATACAGAGCATCATATCGGACGGGTTGGAGTTATTCCCTGCTCTGGTTGATGTACCTGTTGGAGTTTCAAAAATGGTGAGAATTCCAGTCCAGAATTCAACCAATCACGACATTTTCTTACATCCAAGAACAGCTTTAGGATTCATCGAGGAAATTGATGGAACCAAACCTGTAAATATCTCTCAATCATCTCGCAAACGAGTCAGTGGACAGGATGACCCACTCTTGTGCACCACCCAGGTGAACTCACTAAATGATGGAGACTATTCCAAAAAGAGAAACCATACACCTGTTGAGTCACAAGAGAAATGGCATCCAAATGTCAATTTGGGTCATCTCTCTGAGCATGAACAGGATATGGTACGCCAAATGTTGTATGAAGAGTCGGATGTATTTGCATCTGAAGAAGGAGACATTGGATGCATTCCTGGTTTACAGCTCCAGATTACCACAACAGATACCACCCCTGTCCAGAAAAATTATAATTCCATCCCTCGGCCATTGTATAAAGAGGTCAAGGATTATATTTCCAACCTTTTGGATAGAGGGTGGATAAAAAAATCAATTTCAGCCTACTCCTCACCTGTCGTCTGCGTGCGAAAGAAAGACCACAGTCTGCGTCTTTGTGTTGACTTCCGTGAACTCAACCGTAAAACCACTCCAGACCGACATCCACTACCACGCATTCAGGATCTATTGGACAGTCTTGGAGGAAATTCATGGTTCTCCATTTTGGATCAAGGAAGTGCATATCACCAAGGGTTTTTGAGCGAGGAGTCAAGGCATCTGACAGCATTTAGCACACCTTGGGGTCTCTACGAATGGGTAAGGATTCCATTCGGACTGACCAATGCGCCAGCTGCATTCCAGAGATGTATGGAAGGTGTATTAGAAGGCATCAGGGATGAGTGCTGCGTACCTTATTTAGATGATATCCTCTGTTACTCACAAACATTTGAGGAACATGTGGATCATCTGAGGCAAGTTTTCTGCAGAATGAGACAACATGGCATTAAACTTCGACCAGCCAAATGCGAGTTTTTCAAGAGACAAATTCGTTATCTGGGACGAATGATTTCAGGAGAAGGCATCCAGATTGACCCAAAAGATTTGGAAGCTGTAATAGCTCTGAAGGAGAACAAACCTCACACAGTTGGAGAAGTTCGGACATTGCTAGGTTTCCTTAGTTATTACCGATCCTTCATCCAAGATTTCTCACGACTGGCAAGACCTCTGTTTGAACTCCTTCAAAGCTCAGCCGACACAAGTATGACCAACAAGCCCCAGACTTCTAAGGGTCGAGGTTGTAAAATTAAAGAAAACACAGGTCAGCTTCCCTCTCGCACACCTGTGACATGGACGACTGAACATCAGACTGTGCTATCTAAACTTGTGGAGATGCTGATCAATCCACCCATCTTAGCCTATCCCGACTTTGATCGTCCGTTTGTTTTGCATACAGATGCATCAAATGAAGGGCTTGGAGCGGTTTTGTATCAGTCCCAAAACAACAAGCTACGTGTTATTGGCTACGGATCTAGGACCTTAACACCCGCTGAACGAAACTATCACTTGCATTCTAGTAAACTTGAGTTCCTCGCACTCAAGTGGGCAATTTGTGATAAGTTTCGAGACTATCTGTATTATGCACCAACTTTCACGGTCTATACAGATAACAATCCCCTGACTTATGTTTTGAGTTCTGCCAGGTTAAATGCTGTAGGTCATAGGTGGGTTGGGGAATTGGCTGACTTCCACTTTGATATCAAGTATAGACCGGGAAAGAGGAACGCTGATGCAGATATGTTGTCCAGATACCCAATAGGCCTTGAACAATATATGAAAGATCACACAGAGACAGTGTCACCTGAAGTAGTGTCTGCAGTGTGGCAAGGCAACAAAGCAACACAAAGCAATGATGTTCCCTGGATTGCTGCATTACAACTTGCTGATGAAAATGATGAGGCTAACTTACCTGATGGTGCCATGACCATTATGCCTGAAAACATCAGAGCAGCACAACAAGAAGATACAGCTATTAAAGAGATTGGGTCATTGAAACAAAGAAACTGGAGTCCAAATGAAAAAGATAAAAGAACTATGTGTACCAAAACAAGGAGACTGTTGTACGAGTGGAACAAGCTAGTCATGGAAAACGGACTACTTTTCCGGAAAACAGAACTAAACAAACAGCTAGTTCTCCCAGAAAAACTCAAACCACTAGTGTTGAAGAGCTTGCATGACGACATGGGCCATGTCGGTCCTGACAAGGTGATACATCTGGCTCGAGAACGCTTTTACTGGCCGAATATGCAACAAGACATTGAGGATTATGTGACAAAGAAATGTCAATGTATTAAACAAAAACATCCCAATGTCCCACAGAGAGCTCCAATGGGATCTATCACAACTAGTGCGCCATTTGAGTTGGTCTCTATTGATTATTTGCATTTGGAGCCAAGCAAAGGGGGATACGAATATATCCTGGTTGTCGCTGACCATTTCACCCGCTTCGCACAAGCGTACCCAACGAGAAACAAATCCGGAAAGATGGCAGCTGAAAAGATATTCCAAGATTTTATTCCTCGCTTTGGGTACCCAGAGAAACTACATCATGATCAGGGACGTGAGTTTGAGAATGGCTTATTCCAAAGATTACAACAACTCTCAGGGATTTCTCACTCACGCACCACTCCCTACCATCCGCAGTGCAATCCAGTGGAGCGACTGAACCGCACGCTTCTCCAGATGTTGCGTACCCTACAAGAGGAGAAAAAGAGTGACTGGAAAGATCATCTGCCACAAATAGTGCATGCATATAATTGCACGAGGCACGAAGCAACAGGATACTCACCTTTCTTCCTATTGTATGGCAGGGCTCCACGTCTACCAGTCGATTTGCTCTTTGGCACCAGGAGAGAAACTGAAAACTACAACCATCAAACCTTTGTTAAAAAGTGGGCTGAAAGGATGCGTGTGGCGTACCAAATAGCTGCCAACAACAGTCAAAAGTCTTCAGCTAAAGGCAAAAAGCAATATGACAGACGTGTCAGAGGTGTCGCTCTTCAGGCAGGTGATAGAGTCCTGGTTAAAAACCTCTCAGAAAGGGGAGGTCCAGGTAAACTCCGCTCATACTGGGAGCAGGTGGTGTACCGTGTGATTGAAAGAGTGGGAGATGGACCCGTTTACAAAGTACAGCCAGAGAAGGGTAACAAAACCATGCGTGTGCTTCACAGAAATCTGCTGCTGCCTGTCAACGATCTACCTCTGGAGGACGAACTTCCTGTGAGAGAACAAACAAAACAGAAAAGAAAGCGACAAACTGAAAGACGTGAGAATGAACCTGAAATGCATGACTCCGAAGAAGAAGAGTTTACTTACCACCATAACCTCCGGAGCAGAATCCCGTGTTATGGATTTGTAAACCCACAACAACTACGGCCTAACCAAACCCAAAATGAACAAGAACAGGTGGTGACAAGACAGAACCAAGAAAACCAAAATAATCTGCGTGCAACAGCTGAAGAGTTCTGTCCTTCTACAAGGGAAGCCACTGTCAGTGAAAGAAATACTGCTGAAACTGACGAAAGATCTGAAATGTGTGAAAGAGATCAGGATCAGTTGGAGATGGATGAAACCAGAGGGGAAAACGATGTACGGAGATCAGAGAGAAGAGGGAGACCAACAGAAAGACTAACATATGAGACACTTGGTCAGCCATCATACAGCTGTTGGAGTGCAGGAGTTAGCCCGTTGCTATTCAACCAACCCTTCACAATGACACCTGGTCTACTACCATTTCCCTATGTTCCATATCCACATCTGTATCAGCAGTACACTCCCATACAGTGAGACTCACACAAGAAATTGTTAATGTCAGGAGACA
Source organism: Garcialebias charrua (assembly GCA_038048925.1). Lineage (NCBI taxonomy): Eukaryota > Metazoa > Chordata > Actinopteri > Cyprinodontiformes > Rivulidae > Garcialebias > Garcialebias charrua. The sequence goes on from JBBPBX010098494.1 coordinate 11,178, forward strand.
TTTTTTTAAGTGAGGGAGAGTGTTGAGAGGTGAAAAACAAGGCAATAGCAAATTAAAGCAATAATTAAGAAAATAGGAAAATAGACACCCCAACATAATTTTTATTTTTGTATCTTTAATTTCTCATTGTATTAAGTTCTTTAGTGTCATTTTAGTTAGTTCTATGCAATTTCACACAAAACCGCTAGAGGCGCTGTTGCGTTGGTGGCATAGAAAGATTGAGCACACAAGAAGAAGAATAAATCTTCTGGTTGAATGTGATAAAAGGCTCAACGTGTGTGTCTCGTTTTTCTCATACCACAGGTCAGTAAAAAATGTGTTTTATGCATATATATTAGTTTCTTGGGAGAGTTGAAAGGTTATTAAATCGAATCTCAACTAATGAGTCACAAAGTTCGTTTTATAATTGTATTGTGTACAAAAACGGGACTTGTTCATGAAGGCTAATTGGAGCTAATGCTAGCAGATTTTGTGTATGTGGTGTTGCTTAGCAACAACTGAAGGCCTGCTGAATTCACTTTGAACTTGTACTTTGCACTTTGTGAGACTGTTCTCACACAAAGGACATTTTCTGTTCTCTTTATTTGTAAAATGGACATTTTGTTATGGGTTCATGAAAAAACAGAAATATTGTTATGACATTAAGTAAGTAATGGCTGCATATGTGTGAAGCTTAGTAAAGAGAGACAGCAGTAAAGGAGCATTGCACCTTTTCAGTTTAAAGATGAGGTTTTCTTTGTGTTTAGAGAAAAGTTGTTCTGTTAAAACAATGGATATTGCTAACAGCTAAGGTGTTTAAATATTTAAATATATTTTATTATTTATTTTTATTTTTATAGTTAAATACAGGTCTCAGAAAAGAGGACAAGGTATTGAATTTAAAGCACTAATTACAAAATTAATATGTTTTAGAGAAGTAAAAACTATTTGTGAATTAATTTTGTAATTTGACAGAATTCATAATGCTAAATAGAGCATGTTGAAAGAATGATCGTTTGGTTTAAATGTATATTATAGTCATTGTGTAATGTAATGAAGTTAATGGTTCTCTACTAAAGAATGTGTTACCTGAAATATGTGATCTATGAAGCGTGTTTAGAGCACACAAGAAGAAGAATAAATCTTCTGGTTGAATGTGATAAAAGGCTCAACGTGTGTGTCTCGTTTTTCTCATACCACAGCATCACACGTTGAGAGATCATCTTACACCTTACCCTCCACCATCCAAGGTTGCAGGGTAACTACCTGTATAACAGAAACCCTCATTTAATTGACAGCAGTGTTTTAATGTATGCATATAATGCACAGATATTTGATAGTAATTATCTCTTGTATAAAGCTAAATGTGCAAACACTTCAGATCATGTACATTTACTGAGAGTCCTGAGGTTTTATTTTGCTTTGCAAGTCCGATTTCTTTCCTTTTAAAGGCACTTTCAAGTAGTAGATATTGACCTTAAAGGTGCTATATGTAACTTTTCTAAAAGTATATTTTTAACATAT
>JBBPBX010098495.1:0-12680 GCA_038048925.1 Garcialebias charrua
TGTTCACATTTGATTTAACAGACAAAATGATGCAATGGTGTTCATTACAAGCATGTTTTGACAGCATAGCCAGTCCTTCCGCCCAAAGGAGGAATAAAAAGCAGCTGCAGAAAACATCAGATGAGAGCTGCTCTGAACAGCCCCGAGTTTTCATACACTCTGTGGAAATTTTGCCTACTCCAAAATAAATGTTGGTATCTCAAAGTAAGTTTCATGATATAGTTTAAACTAACAAAAGTCGACTAAATACATTTACTGTATTTTTGTTTCATGAATCAAAACTAACTTTGCAAAGCTTTGATAAAATAATGTGGTATTTATTTTCTTGCCAGCAGGTGGCAGCATCCTCTCAGAATGATACAGCACCTGATTTCCTGCACCTTACCAGATAAGCAAAAACATGAAATGTTTTGTTTCAGCATCCAACATTGGCATCGGACTGACACATCACAATAAAGTTATGGTCATAACTGCTGCGACTGCACCCACTGAAGTCACATGAAGCCAAACAACACGACATCAGTGTTTCTGCATTCATCGCTTGTTGCAAACATTCACCTCATATTGTTCACTTAGCAAAGTGGTGTCAAAATCACTTACAAAAAGGGGGCCAAAATTAAAACCTTTTTCAAACTAAGGGCCAATTTCAGAAACTACATTAACTCAAAAAAATTAATAATAATACAGTAATAATATTTTTTTCATTCTAACAAGAGTTTGATTGGTCCCATTTGATCTTCTCTGTTGTGCTTTCAACATCATAATCAAAGATTATTGAAAAAATTCAAGAGATACAAATATTTTACATTTAACACATCATCTTGGGGGCCAGATAAGATGTCAACGAAGGCCACATTTTGCCCCCAGGTCTTGAGTTTGACACATACATAAACTCACTTGCAGGCTGCACAGAAGTGTGTTGGAGTCGGTCTCCCCTCCATCACAGACATCTACACCTCCAGATGCAGGAAAAAAGACATCTGCATCATGAAGGACCCCACTCACCCAGCACACACACTTTTTGCCCCGCTCCCCTCAGGAAGGAGGTTGAGGAGCATTAAATGTAGAACCACTACACTGAGGAACAGCTTCTACCCTGAGGCTGTTAGACTCATGAATAAATAACCAGAATAATCACTGTGAAATACGTATCACATCATGTTGCTGCTGATCTGTTTCATGTTGCTGCTGACAAAAATCTATTTCATGCTGCTGTGTTCATTCGTGTTCATCTGCTCATACAGACTCATGTTCGTGCTGCTGTTTGGAGCAATGTTTTTTTTATGATATTAGTGCTTAGTGTATGATATTAGTGCTTAGTCAAAAAAGACATACACTAAGCCTTAGTGTATGTCTTTTTTAGTTCATATCTTAGATGTTATTACTGTTCTTATTTTACATTTTATTGTTGGATGTAACTGGGACCCTGTGTACATAATCTCGTTTCATCACATGTACCACATGTGGTGTGAATGACGATAAAGAATCTCTGACTCTGATTACGAACCAAATCTTTAATGGAAGATCTAGTGGGAAAACAATAATAGAATGTTATTTAGGTTTTTGATCTTTCGGTTCAAATAAAGCATTATATTACCATATTTTTCAGACTATAAATCGCACCGGATTATAAGGCGCAATATCAATGAACGGATCTTTTTTCATACAAAAGGTGCACTGAATTATAAGGCGCATTAAGCGAAACTAAGCAGTTAGATGAGTCAAACTTTATTCAGCTCATTCACAATAACCACATAAAATCAGTGTGAGGTCAGTAAGCACAACCAGAATTAATACATAAGGTGCACCTGATTACTAGGCTCACTGTCGATTTTTGAGAAAGTAAAAAAAAATTAAGTGTGCCTTATAGCATACCTGCAAACTCAGAAGGGATGAAAAAGGTGACAAACGTTGCGCCAACACCACCAACCCCCCCACCCCCCGGAAATATTTGGTAATTTTTTTTAACATGCTTCAGGTAAAAGTCACTTTTTAACATGCTTCAGGTAAAAGTCACAGTTATGTACATTAGGTAAAGTTTTTAAATGGTTTTTGAGGCTGTTAATTTTCTCAAAACTGTAATTTTTGGAAATTGAAATTAAAATTTTTGTTAATTAAGTGTGTCTTGAATGAAAAATAGCCCATGTTTAAAAGCATAAAAATTGTACTAACACTATTAAAGAACAGGTCTTAAGTATTTATGCTTCACAAATATTTCCATTGCATTAAAGAGACAAATTGAAGAACATTATTTAATAAACATGAGGGTTATGAGGGGGCCCCTGAAACTTTTTCTCCCTTGTAAGGGGTCCCTGAACCAAAAAAGTTTGAGAACCCCTGAACTAGGGCACCCAGGAGAGCAGATGCTGGTGGTTAAAGGTCTTGCTCAAGCGGAGTGGAGCAAATGACGTTTTCAGAGCATGTGAAATGTTTAGTTTTTCTAAACTGTAATAGTTAACACTGTGTGTGTAGGTCAAATCAATTTCCTTCCTTTTCATTTTGTAAAACTGCCTCTTGGTTTGTTGCTTAACAGCAGGGTGAAACTGTACCAGGGGAAGATTTTAGCAGACCTTTTAAAGCTAAACCTGGATTAACACATCCCTCATGGTGACCTCAAAAATTGTAAATGCATCTCCTAATCTGATCCCAGTGCCAAGATCAGACAATGAGCTGTGGGAAGCGAAGGGTGCTAGCACACTGTGTACCAGTATCATGTTTGACACTGAATGTTTCAGAACCCCCTGCTGCTTGACTGTCTGACTAATGACTGCATGAAGCAGGAGCATTTTGATGCAGGATAAGCAGATTACAAAACAACACATGTCACATTTATTATGTAGGGTAAAGGATTGCCCTCCAAAAATATTAAACTTGAAAACTTAGCTAGATTTTTATTTTACTATTCTCTGATGTCCTAGTCAGATCATTGAGGTATCTTAAAAGCCTTGACAAAATACAAATACTGTAATGATGTTAGTTTGGTTTTACTGCAAATGATCTCTGTAGTGTTAACTTTTAAGATGTTTAGAGTTTTTGTTTTTATATTTTGCAAATATATCTTAACATTTCCCCTACAGTAAACAAAAATATACCTAGAGTTCATTCTCTTTGGTTTGTATAATGAAATAACCAATTGATGTTGAAACGTGAAGGCAGAAAGACAGGTCTGTCTGTCTGTTAGCAAAATATTTCATGAACCCCTTGAGACTTGCGGAAAATATCCACTGTACAGGTAGTCCTCGACTTACGACGGAGATCCGTTTCTACGCTGCGTCGTAACCCGAATTTCGACTTTAGTCGGAACATACGTAAATACTTCACCTTATACGTACAGTACTGTATTTTACCAAGCACTTAGCCTATCCTAACACAGTACCTTACATAATTATCAAAAAACACATACATTTGGGAGCCATAATGAAAGGAAATAAGAGTTAATTTCCTACTGGTATGCTGGTGAAGCCGTTCCTCCGTCCCTCCTCCATATTCTCTATTGCGTTTACGTTGTAAAACCGCCGTCCAGCTCGGTTAATCCTCCGTATTATTTTACGACGTAAAACCGCGTTCACAGTACACACAGTAACAGTAAGTTGTACTATGTACTAGGCTTGTTATAGATTAACCGATTCGACCGGATATCCGGTTTGACAAGCTAGCGATGTGGTTGCATCGGTAGCATCCACGTAAACCGACAGCAACCAGCCACAAATCCAGAGATGAACCGGTTGAAAAGACACGGACCGGTTATCGCGAGACTTGCTGGGTTTACAATGCGTTTCTAAAACAACGCGAGAGCGAAGCTATTCTCACGCATGCGCCATAGCTCACCAAGAGCACGAGCGAGCATGGATGTAAATAGTAGCCGCGCGCGCTAGCGAGTCACCGCGAAAGATTTTCAACACATCAGCCAGACAAAAATCTAAAGTGTGGAACGTTTTCGGGTTTTACTAGAAGGACGGAAAACTCGACAAAAGCCACGCTATTTGTAAGCTATGCAGCGCACCTCCGAAGTACACTGGTAGCACAACAAACCTCGACCAACAACTTTTCAAGCCTCACAACAACGAGCAGGATCATGCAGCTGCCACACACAAAGCGACGGGTAACTAAATTTTACGGGCAACTCAGTGATAGTTCACGAGCTACACAGGCCTTGAAGATCTCTTCCACACTGTTTTAAGTCCCTGCCCTTCCTCAGTAGCAGTGATAACTCCTGTCAATGAGCCCACAGAATGGGTGAACAGTCTTGTTGTTACACAGAAGAATAAACACGTTGTTGGACCCGAACTGCGTTGTCTCAGCCTTCACCTATAATATAAGCTGCATGACTATGACCCACAGCCATACAAGATTAATAAGAAGCATAAAGCTACAACAGTAGCCATGATGCAGAGAGGACATTCACAAGCCTATCAGCAGAAACAACATCCCTGCATCACAAGGTAAATCCCCCAACACACTGTCAAAATACATCTAGTGCATTCAGTTACAGTCTGCTATGTTTTGTTGCTGTCACTAGATTTATTCTGCCTACTGTTTTTTGATTGTTTACACTGCATGTTTACACTGCATTTAACCATACTGTACACTAAATGTAATGTCTGCATTTAACCATACTGTACACTAAATGTAATGTCATGTTTTATTTCTAGGTAACGGGGGATTCAGTTCAGAGAGGTCCAGTGCAGACTGAACCTGCAAATGGAGATCTGGATGTCTGCAATGATACACCCCAGACCCAAGATGAGCATACAGGTTTGTGTTTTATAACTTGTGATCAAGAATGAGCTGACTTTGTCTTAAACTTGTGCTGCAGTCATTGTATCAGCATAAAACACATTCACTATAATGAGAGAATCTGCATGCACAGAAAGAGTTCAATAATAATCATGATGATGATGATAATGATACATCTTTTACACATGTTATACACGAGTCCCTACATAAATAAATTCTGAACATCAGATGAAGATTTTTACATAAAATGGTAAAGTCAGTAAAAAAAAAACTTCATGGCTAACATAGTCAGTAATATATGGTGCTTGTTTTCTATTTCAGATGATGAACCACCTTGTAAAAAGAAGAAAATGTCAGCGCTGGACGAGCTGTTGGGAGACTTTGAAGTGAGGATGGCAACTAGATCTGTGAGGGACCAGGCCATGAAGAAGTCAAGAGGTGCAGAGAGCGTGAGGTACAGAGAGCATGTTTTTATATTAATCCGTGCCCACCTGCTCACACAAACTCATGTTCGTGCTGCTGTTGTTAGGTGTACTGTTCTTGCATTATGTTTTGTATTATTAAGTTCAAGTTCAAGTGTTTATTTGTCATATGCAGGTTAACACAGGGTTAACTTAGTACAATGAAATGCTCAGGATGAGAAAAAACGATTTTGACTTGCTAAAAAACACACAACAAGCAAACAGGAAATACTAAAGCATGCAATAAGGGTACAAAATAAACTACCAAAAAGTGAAACAGTAATTATAATATTTACAAAGTTTCTGAAGAGAAAAATAGTAAACAACATGGTAGAATTTTAACGGTGAAGCAGGATGAATTTGTGTGAATAACTATTTCAAGGTAGTAATGAAATATAAGCTAAAATGCACATGATCTATATTGCACATAACTACCAAACTACAGGTTGTGTGACAGGTTATTGCACAACAGGTTATTGCACAGGACTCAGGAGCTTTGTGCTTAGCTTATTCCTGGGTTTTTTTTCCTAGTGATTTTTATTTTATTACATGCTGCTGTAACCATTTGTGCCTTTTATATTTTTTCTGTATTTTCTGTAGGAAATTTTCTTTTAGCTGGTCTTTAGACCAGACCAACAGACCAGCTAGCACCAGACTCACCTCACCACCAGATGAAGAGCATCTCAGAGTGACCGCAGCAGAAGTGAGAGGCAGTCTCAGAAGGATCAACCCTCATAAAGCAACCGGACCAGACAACATCCCAGGGAAAGTTCTGAAGGAATGTGCGGACCAGCTCTGTGAGGTGCTGGCTGACATCTTCACCACCTCACTTGCACTGGAGTCAGTTCCCACCTGCCTGAAGACCGCGACCATCATCCCAGTCCCAAAGAGCTCCACAGTGACTGGTCTGAATGACTATAGACCGGTGGCCCTCACCCCGATAGTCGCTAAATGTTTTGAGAAACTGGTCATGTCCCACATCAAGGCAACCGTCAACATCAACGAGGACCCTCATCAATACGCATACCGTGAGAACCGATCAACAGAGGACGCCATTTCTTCCGTGGTCCACACTGCTCTCACCCACCTGGATCAGAAGGACTCATACGTGCGTCTGCTCTTTGTGGACTTCACATCTGCCTTCAACACCATGATCCCCCAAACTCTGATAGACAAACTATCTACACTTGGACTAAGCCCCTCCATTTGTAACTGGGTACTAGACTTCTTAACAGACAGACCACAGTCCGTGAAGATCCACAACTTCTCCTCCTCCACCATAACCCTCAGCACTGGCTCTCCTCAAGGATGTGTGCTGAGCCCCCTTCTGTTCACTCTGCTCACATATGATTGTACAGCCACACTTCCAGGCTGTCATATTGTTAAGTTTGCAGATGATACAGCGGTGGTGGGATGCATCACAAACAATGATGAGTCCAGCTACAGACAGGAGGTGGAACACCTGGAGAGCTGGTGCAAAGAGAATAATCTTCACATGAATGTGAAGAAGACAAAGGAGATGATTGTGGACTTCAGAAGGAACAAACACACCCATGCCCCACTGAACATAGGTGGATCTGCAGTGGAAGTGGTCTCCAGCTACAAATACTTGGGTGTACACTTGAATGATAACCTCAGCTGGAGCAACAACACCACCAGCCTGATCAAGAAAGGTCATCAGAGACTCTACTTCCTCAGACGGCTGAGACGTGCTGGTCTGAGCAGCCCAGTTCTCACCTCGTTCTACAGGTGTGCAGTGGAGAGCATCCTGTGCTCCAGCATCAACGTGTGGCATGGAGGCTGCACAGTTGAAGAGAGGAAAGCTCTGCAGAGAGTGGTGAAGGCTGCACAGAAGTCTGTTGGAGTCAGTCTCCCCACCATCACAGACATTTACACCTCCAGATGCAGGAAAAGAGCCACCTGCATCATGAAAGACCTCACTCACCCAGCACACTCACTCTTTGCCCCACTCCCCTCAGGACGGAGGTTGAGGAGCATCAAATGTAGAACCACTAGACTGAGGAACAGCTTCTACCCTGAGGCTGTTAGACTCATGAATAAATAAAAATAAAATAAAAATAAACACTGCAAAATATCACATTGTGCTGATGCTGATCTGTTTTCTTGTTGCTGTGTTCATCTGTGTTCATCTGTGACCATCTGCTCATACAAACTCATGTTCGTGCTGCTGTTTATTTCCACTATATTAGGCTTAGTGTATTACTAGTTGATGTTTTTCTTAGTTAATTCTAGATGTTTTTCTTAGTTAATTCTAGATGTTATTACTGTTTTTCTCTTGCATTTGTTGTTGGATGTAACTGGGACCCCGTGTACATAATCTCGTTTTCATCACATGTACCACATGCGGTGCAAATGACAATAAAGACTCTCTGACTCTGACTCTGACTCTTTAGGTCCATGTTTAAAAATAAACACATTTAACATGTGATTATTTTGTTTGGCTTTTTACTTTATTTTTACCAGTGCTTTACAGCACCCTTTTAGATATGATATACAGTATGTGGACTTTTACAAATTTAAAAATGCTCTAAGAATGTCACATTTATAGAAGTGGTCCTTTTTCTTTCATAATGAAATATTTGTCTACCGGTACATCAACAAATGTTAAAACGTAGAATTATTTGAAGTTTAATCGAATCGAACCGAACCGAATCGCTTTTACACTGCATCGAATCGAATCGTTCCGTTTTTAAAATAAATCGTTTTTGAATCGAATCGTAACCTTTGTATCTAGATGTGAATCGAATCGTCTGTCACACAGAGATGTACAACCCTACTATGTACAGTTTTGTTTTGTTTTTTGAATGTCCAGAGGACCAGACTTAGCTTTTTTAGAGAGTACAGGGCAGCTGTAGCCTCCGCAGCTAGTAAAACCGGAAACTGTGTAACTCGGCTTTTCAGAATAAAATTTCATAAAAAAAAAAATTGAATGGGAGATGCGTCGTAACCGCGAAACGTCGTAACTCGAGGCCGTCGTAAGTCGAGGACTACCTGTATTTGAATCTCCAGCTGATTCACTTCTAAAGTCATCTTAATTCACAATGGTTGCCACAGTCGGCTGACCTTTTTATAAACAAAAATGGCTACAACTCAACCATTTATGCGGATATTGATCTAATATTTGATGTGGTAGTGGCTGAGAGTGATCCCCAACATATTTTCTGAGCGCTAACAGATTTTGGAATAAATTCTGTCTGTTAGCAAAGTATTTCATGAAAAACTGAATGGATTTTAATTAAACATTTGCTAAATAATCATTAGATGAACACCTACTAATAATTAACATTTTGAGTCCATTTATTTAGATGGCCACTACCTCAAATGTCCATTAGCAAACCGTTAACTTGATGTGGTAGTAGATGGGAGTCATGCACAACACACACTATGAATGTGACATTTAACAACATCACGAGACCGTGCATGTTTTCAAAGTTCAGCCAAACAGCTACCACTATGCTGTTTCTCAACATAAAACAACACGTTTGCCCTAACACTTTTATTCTGGATGCACAAAATAAATAAATAAATTAGAATTTATGCATACTGATGGAAAAATTATGCCACAAGTTGGGATGATGTACTGTATTTTTCAGACTATACGTCGTACTTAAAATCCTTTGTCTCAAAAATTGGCAGTGAGCCTTACAATCTAGTGTGTCTTATGTATTAATTCAGGTTGTGCTTACTGACCTAGAACCTCGAAGTTTGACTTATCTGGCTGTTTTGTTTTGCTTAATGTGCCTTATAATCCGGTGCTCCTTACAGAACCTGTTCACCGATATTGGACGTTATAATCGGGTGCACCTTATAGTCCGAAAAATACAGTAAACATTTTCAGTGCTTAAAATTTAGGAGCTTCCAATTTTCTGCACCAAATTTAATAGTTATATAACTTTTAAGCAAATTTCCAAACTAAACTCAAGCTGTAACTTTATTAATATTTCTCTTTGTAGAATTATAAACTATAATAAAGCCAAACAGCCAACAAACAAGCCACCCCTTATTGTAAAAGCAAAACAAATATGGGAGTAAATCATTATCAACTGTCTATTTGGGTGTTGCAGCTGCTGCCAAAGCACTAAAGAGATTTATTGATTAATGCTTCACTATGCATCAGTCAATGTTCATCTGCAGCATGTGCATGTCCAGTCTTTTTTTTTTAAACTCATCCTGTAAATGTGAGGGAGTTGCTGCTCTTACCTTGGCTGCACTGATTTGCTCCTTCCTGAACCGCTCCAGAGGAATAATCAAAACATCGTTGGCGTTTTCGATCTACAGAGGAGCGCAAACACACAGATTCTATCAGAATCACTGGCTGAGTCATCAGCTCGACCATTTGCTGTTCATAAAACAAAATGAAACTATTACAAAGATTTGACGGTTCATCGTTAGCAAAAGGCAAACAAGGGTGTGCTTATTTACAGTGGAAAATGGCTAAACATGCTGCAAACATGTGAATGATGCAAACTCCAAAATGAAAAAATAATAAAATGAAACAGAAAAAAAAACACTGCAAACGAAAAATTCAGCAATAACAGAAAATAGACAAAAGAAAACATACAACCAACAAAACAAATGCAAAGGAAAAATTCTGCAAATACCAAAAACAATAAAACACCTCAAAACAACCGCAAGAAGCACTGCAAACTCACTCCTCAAAACTTAAGAGCACCAGACCAGCAGGGGGACTCAACCACCAAGTCATCTGGGACCAGACCCCCTGTACAGACATTTTACTGTAAGTGGCTTATTTTAGGAGCTTAATGTGCACAGAGTACTTAAAGCTGAACTGACATCATCTTGTAACTATGCATCATATTGCACTACATATATATGTTTTATCATTCAACTATGTTCGTTTTTGAAAACTTCCATCCAGCCATCCATTATCTTTACCCGTTTCTTCCATTTTGGGTCATGGGGGTCGCCGGTGCCCATATCCAGCAATCACAGTGCGAGGGGCAGGGTACACCCTGGACGGGCCGCAAGTCCATCACAGGGCCACATAGACACAAACGAGACAAACAACCATTCACTTTCTCACTCACACCTATGGACAATTTAGTTACCAATCAGCCTAACATGCATGTTTTTGGTCTGTGGGAGGAAACTGGAGGACCCGGAGGAAACCCACGCATTTTCGTTTTTGCAAACAAACTTATAAATATATTTAATTTTGATTTTAAATTGATTTAAAACTTTGCGCCGTGTTTATTCATGGGAAAACCGATTACACGCGAACGCAACATATGTGACGTAAGGAGATCTTTTAAATCAAAGCTTAAGACTTTTTTATTCAAACTGGCTTTTAATAATTAAATATGTGGTGACATTTCTGGTTTTATTTTTGCTTTTATGTTGTGTTTTTCTTGATTTTTAATCTGTCTTTTTAAGTACTGCACTGTTTTTTGTTAAGCACTTTGGTCACCACCACCGTGGTTGTGTAAAGTGCTATATAAATGAATAAATGAATGAATGAAATGAGATGTAGAGGGCTCCGGTTTTGCATTTACATATTAGGACGGACAATTTAAAACCCGACGAATTTATCAATCTAAGTGAATATTTGAGCTATACGTCTTCAGTTTGGGAAGCAGAAAGCTAGATAAACAAGAAACAGCAGGTTCTAATTTAGGTCTGCACCCGTATTTATTTGATTTTTACCTTTTCAGGAAGCGAGGAGGCTCCGAGGGGGGGTGGCAGCTTTATTTATTCCATTCCCAGACGAAGTATTTCTTCTTTTGGGAAAGTGAAAAGGCTCACTTGTTCACTGATGATATTAGAACACCCAAAGGCGACACAACGTAACGGCATTTGTCAAGTAAAAAAAAAAAGGCGAGCTGCAGGCAAGCTGCTGACAGACGCAGACTGCTTCTACATCTCCTTACGTCACATATGTTGCGTTCACGTGTAATCGGATTTCCCATGAATAAACACGGCGCGAAGTTTAAAATCAATTTAAAATCAAAATTAAATATATTTATAAGTTTGTTTGCAAAAACGAACATAGTTGAATGATAAAACATATATATGTAGTGCAATATGATGCATAGTTACAAGATGATGTCAGTTTAGCTTTAAGGCGTCAACTTATTTTATGTTAAAGAGAAATGTTTTCTAGTTATTTTAGCCTAGTTGAACAAAAATCTGAGCACCTGGGCTGAACGTGTCTTGAGAAGGATGGTACCACCAATAAATGAAGGAAAACTCCTACCGGTAAATATCGTTGTTTTCATTCTGTACAGTACCAAGAGGAGCTAATAAAGATATTTCCTGTCCTAATGGATTCATAATATATTGGCATTAAGGTAATATGTACTTCATCAAGACTGGTGAACATGGGTGAAAATATTTTGAAATATGGCAGAAATAGTTTACAAAACTACCCTGCTCTTTAAATTGCCAGATACTTTTTATACTTATCCAAGCACTAATATCAGTGATACAGCCACACTAATTATTGGGAGTACTACTTTACGGTGACAGGTCTTAGAAATGTGCAAAATCATCTTAGCTGGACCAATTCTGAAAAAGTTCATACTGTGGCAAATATTCCTAATGCTTTGTTTTTCATGTTTATCTTACTATTTTGTCTCTGGTTTACCTATGAAACAGCAAATTAAAGCCATTACCTATGTTTAATTTTCTGTCTTTACCTTTAACAGTAGCTACTTTTTATTTCCTTACATTACCAAAATCTCTTTAGTTGAGAGATTGTATAAATCCCTGCATATTATAAAAGTAATATGATTCTAGAAAGTGGCTGGGTCTGGTCCCAGATAGTGGTCGAGTTCCCCTACTGGTCTGGTGCACATCCATATCGAGTTTGCAGCATTTTTTTTTGTTTGCAGTTGTTTGGGGGGAGGTGGGGTTAGTGATTCTTAAATTTGCAGTATTTATTTTTGCTAGTAGTTTTTTTTCTTCTGCCTATTTTTCCTTTAATGCATTTTTTTCCACAGTGTTTTTTCTGTTGCATTTGTTTTTTGGTTTTGAAGTTTGCAACATTCATGTGTTTGCGGCACGTTTAGCTGTTTGCGGCTCATTTGCACCTGTCGGCCACCGTAATTACTTGATACAAAACGATACAACTTATAGTAAACACGCAACGACACAGCTGAAAGGTCACAGAGACGAAAGTTGTTCTAACTCTAAACTGCTGACTTGCAGGAACTGAAATCGTTCTTGTGACTATAGCACCATAAAAAAATTAAAAACATTTTATAGACCTGACCAAAGGTTTCATACTTAACGAAAAATCCCATGATCTCTTAAAAATAACCTGCAACACAACAGTTTTTACGGTCACTCACCATCCTTGTTCTTTCATCCTCCAGGTTTTGTAGGACAGATGCAAACTCCTGAAGCGACTTGGCTAAAGAACAGCCATGTTTCCAGACGGGGAGAAGATGAAGACACAGAAAGAGAAGAATACTTTTATTTTGATGTACAAGTTTAAACACA
>JBBPBX010098496.1:0-12679 GCA_038048925.1 Garcialebias charrua
ACAAAAATACAAAAGGCATTTGAAAAAAACAAAAACGGAATTACATTAAGCCAAAGTGGAAGTGGCTGGAATCACATCTGAAAAAAACGGAATCAAATTTGAAGAAAAAAAAAATGGAATCACTTTTGAAACAATTGAATCACATTAGAAAAATGGAATTACATTTGAAAAAAAAAAACAGAATCACATTAGAAAAAAACAGAATTACATTAGAAAAAACAGAATTACATTTGAAAAAACTGAAACACTCAAAAACTATATAGTTTCCATTTTTTCAAATGTGATTCCTTTTTTCAAATGTAATTCCATTTATACAAATGTAATTCCATTTTTTCAAATGTAATTCCATTTTTTCAAATGTAATTCCATTATTTCAAATGTAATTCCGTTTTTTCAAATGTAATTCCATTTTTTCAAATGTGATTCCGTTTTTTCTAATGTGATTCTGTTTTTTTTTTCTAATGTGATACCGTTTTTTTCAAATGTGATTTGATTTTAAAAAATGTACTGTAATTCTGTTTTTTCAAATATAATTCTGATTTTTCTTATGTTGTTCATTTACACCTCAGGGCCACCGTAACTGTTGCCTTTATAAAATCTTGGAACATGCTCCTTCTCTTCTGACCTCTGACATTAACTAGGCATTTTTGTCCAGACAGTTTCTGGTCACTGGATATTTTCTCTTTTTGGGTCATTCTCTACAAACTGTAAAGATGATTGCATGAAAATCCCATTAGATCCAGCAAATGGTCCAGCACCAACAATCATGATGATATGTTTAGTCAATAAAATACTTTCTTCCCTGTTTGGATGCCCGGTTTGAAATTCAGCGGGCTGTCTTCACCACATATGTACTGCATGTTGCTGTTTGTTCAAGGTTTCCAAAAATATGTCCAACTCTGGTGGATTGGTTGTATTTTGGGAAAATGTAATTGTATGTGAGTCTTAGTAAAATATATCATGAACCAGTTGGCAAAATTTGGTCAAATTTTAATTAGGTATTCATTTGATCTACATTTACAACTGTTTGATGATTGGAGCTAGCCCAATTCAAAATGGCCACCAAAGCCAACCTTAAAATACACAGAAATGACTATTTCTCTGTCAGTTTTACAGACATTGAGCTAAAATTTGGTATGATTACACAAAATCTTTGGTTAAAACGGTGGTACTCAAGGTGGAAAGTGATACACATCCCTGCAAGGAAAAGTACATTTTAATAAGACAACAACTATTATGTTTTTTCTACGTGTTTATTTTTTGAAAATGTTGATGTTAATTAGCAAGTTTCCTTGTCATCAAAACTCAGCCAGTAGGTAATTTGGTAATTACAACGCAACTTGCATGCAGCAACAGCAGAAGACTGAATGCACTGCACCATAACGTCTTTTTATTGCTTGATCTTATCAGAGTGACTCCTACAACTGAACCTAGCTGTGTTCTGGTGTTTAAACAGTGCCATCAGGATGATGGACCAAGGACGAGGAAATGCAAGAAATAAATAATTGGAAAGCTGATAGCATGAACAAAAATCACCCCTGCCACCATGCTCCAAGCTACCACTGCAGTGCCCAGGACTGGTTGAGCTTGGTTCAAAACACAGCTACAGTTTTAGACGGTTTACATCAGAATCCACATTTCTTGCCGCTTCAAGTGCACCCAACATCTGGAACAGATTCATTTACTGGGAACAGCTGGGCATGCCTTCAAACTTACCCCATGCTGGAGTGAACATTAGAGGTCAATAGACTCTCTGAGGTTCTGCATGGTGTCTTGTACAGAAATGAAAATCAGAATGGTAAACTCCCTTCATCTACTAGGTAAAATGTCTGGTTTTAGAGGCAGGAGAATGAAAACAAAGAACATATGGTCTGCGCTTCTTTCCTCTGTCCGTCACGGTCTTCCATCAAGGTGTATGCATCACTGATTTCTTCTGGTCAAGAGGGGCATGGAGGAGGGTTATTTTTAACCATGCTCCTCTGAATCTGACTGAGGTGGTAAGATCTTATGGCACACTTTTTGCCCTTCAGTAAAATTAGTTGAAATCTTCTGCAGGTGCATCTAAAATCTGTTATTCATCATAAATTGGGGTGAATGTCTCAACTTTTTAACACCCAAACAACTTGGGTACAAGACAAGTTACAATGTTGGGTAAACTATAGGGAACTGGAATGGAGAAAATATAAATAACGTTATCTCTGTCTTGTGTTTGAGATTTAGCTTCTGTGTATTTTCTGGCTGAATTCCTTGTAAATTACCCACAAAGCTCAAACAGTGGTTGTGTCTGTATCTTGGCTGAATCTGATGAGCAATGAGCCCAATAGCAACAGTCTTGTTCAGTGAAGCATTTGTTGAGATATTGGTATGCTGGGTTTCTAAGTTACAAACAGCATCTTTGTCATAGACTACACATTCTTCTTAAAGGTCTCCAAAACCTTCTGCACATCTTCAAGCCAGAAATGTGATTACACCTTATTAGTTATTTTGGTAGCTGGCATGTAGCAGTACAAATGTTGGCTTCCCCTTCCCCTATGTCTGCTATATTATCCTAACTGAGTTATGCTTGTTACTGATTTGTTTCAGCTATTTGAACTAGAGTTGGTCCAGTTAGGGTGCTTCAATGGCCAACAGCAATTGTTAGACATAAGCTGAGCAGCATTTTAGGCCATTTAGGACCATCATTCCCAGGCCATACCTGGGACTGATGGTAAACCCGATTTATGGATGTTCCAGTTGTGAGAAAAACAACAGCTTTAATTTATTATTGTTCTCTGTAATTAGAGTGGCCATTCTTAGCTATGCATGCCAATGCACACTGCTGCAACATGTTCCCTGAAAATGACTAAAGTACCAGATGTGGGACTTGGTTAATGGGATTTGAACCAACAGAAGTAAAGATAAAAAAATGTATCACAGCAGCTATCAAAACTTTCATGTGCAGGGCAACCGTGTTGGATTATTATGTCATGGTGGATCATAACCTCTAACCATCCATCCATCGTCTTCTGCTTGTTCTGAAGTCAGGCAGCAGCTTGAGCAGGGAGGTCCAGACATCTTTTTCCAAGCCACCTCTTCCAGCTCTTCTAGGAGGACCCCAAGATGGTCCCAGGCCAACCGAAATACACAGTCTCTCCAGTGTGTCCTGGGTCTTTCCCAGGTTCTCCTCAAAGTCAGACATGCCCAAAGGAACTATAGGGAGGTGCCCCGGGAACACCCTTACCAGATACGCAAACTACCTCAACTGGCTCCTCTCGATGTGGAGGAGCAGCGGTTCTACTCCAAGTCTCTCCCGGATAACTGAACTTCTCACCCTATCTCTAAGGGAGAGCCCAGCTACCCTGCAGACGAAACTCATTTGGCCATTTGACCAAAATGGCTCAAAGTTCTCAGCATTAAAATGATCTCAGCCTAAACCCCAGGCAAGAAATGCAAAAGGCATAATGCATTCCTTCAAGAATTCACAACCAGAATTCAAAAAATGGCTTTTTCCCAGTTAAAGTTTGTGAGCTCATCTTCAGAAGACGGGTTGTTTTTGTCACGACTTTTTCTGATCTAATCGCTCATAACTAAGGAGTTCTGGTGGGCCTCTGAGTCAGTTTTGTTTGGCTGGATGGGTGACTGGGCAGCTTCACCTTCCACACCCACTGTCCTCCGACACCGTGCGGCGTCTCCTCATCTTGTCAGCTCCCATATGCAAAGTAGCTCCAGGAGCCGGGGCAGGATAAACACAGGCAACATTTCTGTCTTTTTTCACCCATTCCCTTTTTATTTAATTTTATAACATCTGGATTGGCTCCAACGTCAATAAGATTTTAGTTAAGATTTTGCAAACAGCGGATATCAGATTCAGCACCACCTCCCTACACAGATAAACACACAGTCGTTTTCTCCGCCTCGCACATTCAGGGCCGGCTTCATTATGAAAATGCAGTCAAATGGTCAACTGACATCTGAGGCTGGGGAGGGACTTTGCTGCATCCTCTTTGTGTTTGTTTACATATAAAGCACATGTGAATAAATGCATGCAGCCATAGATGTTTTAGTCAAACTTCAAAGCTCATCAGTTTTTATTTTTGTGCGTTTTTGTATATCAGAGTGTCGGACACAGAGTCAGAGTAAGAAAATCAGCCAGCCATTTGGCTGCAGTCCTAATTGCCTTTGTGCTATTGACAGGAGGCTGACTGAGCGCTTTGCGCCGACAGGTACTCTGTTTCTCCCCATTTCATCTTCACTGTTTGTGGTAATAGTTCCTCAGAGGAATCCTCCACTCCAGACATTTTCAAGAATAAAAAAAAAACTAACTTTAGTGCCGCTGCGATAATGGATTTTTCTGTGTCTGTCTCTTGTTTGTTTGTACCTTTTGTACCTTTAGCCTCCTTTTTTTTTTTTTTACTCATGAACCACTAAACTGTCAGAAAGTAATCTATAGCTGTACATCTACAACTGGTGAACTTTTGGACTTGACCCAAATTAAGATGGCCACCACAGCCAACTGACCTTAGATAACATAAAAAGGCTTTAACTCAGCTTTGTTTCCACGTATTGAGCTTAATTTTGTTGTGGTAGTAGCTGAGCTTTGTCCCCTATACATACTTTAAGCGGAACACATCTTCAAAACCTTGGTGTTACCTGTTGGAAAATACCTGCAAACTTGATGCATTTTGACAAAATTTGCCAATTTCAAACAAAATATGCGAGTCATTTGACCAATCAGTTATACGACAGGGAAATATTTCCCATGGACGAAGGGAACTAGCCTACGTCATAACTAGTCACTTCTAATGTTGGACATGGTTAGCTTTGAGGTAAGTCTTGTTATCTGCCAACAATATAATATGCTGTGTAAGTTAAACTTGATTGGTCAAAAAATAATCTTACTGTCACGAGGGCGCCATCCTAACACTTACTTTAGCAATGTTATGTGTGTCGTAATCCATTACTTTTTCCAACATAATGCTATCTGTAATGGAAAGCTTGTCCTGAGCCTGGCTCTGCTAAAGGTTTCTTCCTCATGAAAGTTTTTCCTTTCCACTGTTGCCTTCGTGCTTGCTCAAGATGAGAGTCTGCGATGAGCCGTCTGCTCCTTAGATAATTAATGTTAATAACTTACATTTGATGTATATATGAATGTTTCTGTTCAGTGCAACAAGACAACATCTGTTGTGACTTGGCGCTATATAAATAAACTGAATTGAATTGCACTGAAAGCTTGGCAGCATGTAATGCTAGCTAGGATGTCAGCTAGCATCAGTGAATTGTGTGTTAACGTTAGCCTACAATGTCACTCTGTTCAATGCAAATAATTTTGGGAAGGTTATTTCTAATGCATCCGTATTTTTTTCCTATAATAATGAGTCATTGTCATAAGATGAGAGAAATGAAGATTAACACGTACAGTAACATTAGTCCAACGAAACACGACACACCAGTGTTTGTTTAAGTGATCAAAACATCACCCCTGGTGGATCATTAGGGCAATAAACAAGGCATAAGTGGTGGAGCAAGAGAGTGTGGCATGAAAGAGACACATGGCCAAGTGGAAACGGGCCCTTGAAAGGCTTGTCCAGGCCAAAAAAGAATAAATTAGTTTTTGCTATTAGCAAAATGCTTTATTTGATTTCTCTGGTTGGCTTGTTGCTGTTGTTGCGCGTTTATTTTTTATTTTTTGGTTGACCAACCATCTTTCCTATGCATGTCCTAATTTTTATTTTATTTTTTATTTCAGCTTTTCCCTTCTTCAGGAGTTGCCACAGCGAACTAAGCTGCTCAAAGACTTGGCAATTGTTTTTACACCGGACGTTTTTCCTGACACAGCCACAGACCACCGAGCTACCACAGCCCTCTGTGTGGAGCAGAGAGCTGCCATCTATAGCACCCGGGGGAGCAGATGGTGGGGGTTAAGGGCCTTGTTCAAGGGCCCAGAGTGGGACAAATGAGGGTGGAGGCAGGTGTGGGTACGTCACCTTTCCCACTAACATTTTGATGTTGTCGGTACGTGGAGTTGAACCGGCGACCTTCTGATTACAGGTCCACCTTCTCTAACCTCAGCGTCACCACTCCCCTATGTATGTCCTAATTAAATTAGGACATGTTAGTAAATGTTGTTGTTGGCTGTACGTCTACGACTGATTAGCTTTTGGATTTGACCCAATTCAAGATGTTCATAACAGCTAATCAGCATTAGCCTACACAAAAATAGGTCCATCTCAGTGAATCTTACGGACATTGAGCTAACATGTAGGTGGGTAATGGCTGACAGTCACTCATAGGGGCCGAGATGGTGTAGAGGCAGGGCAGCCGGCTCTGGACCAGAAGGTCTCGGGTTCGAGCCCCATTCACTGCATACCTCGTTGTGTCCCTGGGCAAGACACTTAACCCTGAGTTGCTCCCGGTAGGACTGGTTGGCACCTTGCATGGCAGACTGCCGCTACCGGTGTATGAATGGGTGGATGGTTGGTACTGTGAAGCGCTTTGGGGCTCCTTAAAGGGGGCTGGAAAGCACTATTTAAGTAAGCTCCATTTACCATTTACCATAGCACGTACTTCCAGCACTAAAGGAATTAAACACAGTGCTATTTTAAGCTTTGACAAAACTGGGTATACGTTGATCATATTTCATATTCAGATCATTTCAGTTGAATAATCAAGACATTCTGTGCTGCTAGGCCTTTTCGTCCAAGTGTTTAGGAGATAAAAACAACAAAATTATCTTGTTTAAGTACCTGTTTGGTATTTGAGTACTCTTGTTTACATAGGCAAACACATTTGCAACACGTGCACTCACACACCCGCAGGTTCCCACAGACATTCAGCATTCAGACAATTGTGTCCCTTTATTTTACAAACTTTCAAACGTCTGAACACATTTAGATGCTGCTGCAAAGTGGTCATCGTCTCAGTTCTTCCTACACGACCATAACCAGAGCACCACTCATCATAATGGCACTCTTCACTCAGCGAGGAACGCACATGCTTACACGGGGCCTTGATGGACGGTAATAACCTCTGGGATGCAGAGGGGTAGCTGGGGGAGGAGGGTGACATAAGCAGCATTTGATATCAACCACGTCCAAAGACGAGAAAGCCCACTGCCTCAGAGTGCTTTCTCTCAACACTTTACTTTGATGGTTCCCAATGATATCACATCAGTGCACTTTACAAAAAAAAAAAAAATGAAGAAGTAATTAAAAAAAATTCTGTCACTGCCTGTCGTTTGCAAATAACTCATCTTGAATTGGAGGCCCCTTCCAGGAGTATGCATTGTGTGCATTGTATGTGATGTTACATCATCCATTGTATGCCTTTAAGACATGCAGCGGTGATGCGCTCAATCAGCTGTGAACAGAAAGAATGTCGTGGTGTTTTGTGAACATCACATTAAACTCATGAACAAAAGAGATGTGCTTTTTGCTATCAAGAGGTTGAGACTTTGGTCAGTAAAGTCAGGAACGTCTTTACTACGTTGCTCTGGTGACAACTCCCTCATTAATTTTACATTGTTGTGTTACTTAAGCAAGACTTGTAGCTTTACAACGTGACAATGTCCAAATGTTAAATAATTTATGAATGCAACAGTACAGAGTGGACATCAACATAAAAGGTTAAAATGGCTTCAGTCTGGGAGAGTGTTTATCTTTGAAAATGTGTTTAGAAGGGTGGTACGTCTGATCTCTGGTCAATACAATATTTATCTCAATAAGCACCAAAATGTAAAAGAAAATGCACTTTTTGCTTATAAATGATCAAGTATGAGTTAATACTTTTTGCAATATTAGTTAATCTGCATGATCAGGGTGAAGCGCATTGTCAGTGTTTGTTGCTACTAATGCCAGTGCTGCTGCAGTTCTTCTCTTGATCTCTAGGTGTCACTGTTGGTAAGACAATACAAATAAAGTGCACTTCAACCAGAAGAAGAGTTAATAGTGAATAGTGTAGCATAGAAAATGTGAACGCATGATACAAAGACTCTTTCAAGACTTTGTGTTAAAACAGGTTTAACAGTAGCTATACTTGGATTCTTGGGGGTGGACAAAGCTCAAAAAAATTTCAGCCATTATATCAGTTATCAGCAATATCTGTATTGGCGATAACCAAAATTTCCATATCGGACAGGCTCCACTTTTTGTTCTTCTCACAATTGGACATGTTCATAAAACCTTCCTCAGGAGTCTAGGAGTCCACCTTACCAGATGCCCAAATATCTTAACTGGCTCCTTTCAATGTGGAGGAACCAGTTGAAGATCTGCCCAGATAACTGAACTCGTCTTTTCTCCAAAGGAGAGAACAGCCACCATGGGGAGAAAACTCATTTCGACCACCTATGATCTCCTTTTGGTTACTACCCAGATATTGTGACCACAGGTGAGGGTAGGAGTGTTGACTGACCAGTAAACAGAGCCTTGCAGCTCAGCTCACCACAACAAACCAGTACAGAAACTGTCCAGATGACCTGACTGAGCATTTCTGGATTTGGTACCTGGATGACTGAGCATGAACTTTGATGTCTTGGACCACTTTGGGTGTGGCTGCCTGTCTGGGAGGAGTTGACAGGGGACAGGACAGCCTCCAGAAACCATCTTATCTCCAGCAAACTGGTTGGTCCACTTAAAGAGTTTACTGCTTGGAGGGGAAACAGTTTACGTGGGACTCCTCAGACTGATGAAGCCCTCCAGATGTAGGGTGAAACGTCTCTACAAAAATAAACTGTCCGGATGACCTGACAGAGCATTAATGGCTTTGGTACCTGGATGATTGAACTTTGAAACCAGTACAGAGTGTGCAATACTGTGGAAGCTGCACCAATCCATCTGCCAATGTCACCTCCCATTCTTGAGTGTAGACCGCGGTCAGGACTCTGCGGTCTACACTCATCTCCAGCGGTCACTCTTTCAGGGATGAAGATGTTCACATCCTTGATAGAGAGGAACAATGGTTTGAGAGAGGAGTAAAGGAGGCCATCTTTGTGAAAAGAAACCGTCCATCATTAAACAGAGGTGGAGGCCTCCGGGTTCAACTGTCCCCCACTTACAATGCTGTTATTGCTGGTATCACTCAGCCCTCTGTGAATAGCAAACAACCATCAGGGTGTTAACGATCCATCGTCAGGCTGATGGTCCTCCTTGATCATGTGAGCAGCTGGTTTCGGCTGTCATCAGCCAACTGGTTGATCCACTGTGGGAGGGTGCTATTTATAAGACTGAGCTGAACACAGCTTCTCAGACTGAGGAAGTCTTTCGGACGAAAGACGAAACGTTTCTACAGTTTTTTTTTTTGCTTTGTTTTGTTTTGTTTTTTGAATGTCCAGAGGACCAGACTTAGCTTTTTTGGATTTTTCTACCTGGATTATTGAGCATGCATCAGGGTATAGTGGTAACAACTTGGCGGGCATGCCATCATCTTGCGGTCATGTACAAAGTATAACTTATTGTATATCATTGGTGTCTGGATTTTTATTTTTAACTAAGTATTACGGTCTCATCAATATTGTTTACTACATGCTTTCAAGGAATCTTCTGGAACAAAAAAAAAGCTAGAATTGATTTTGGCCCTAAGGGATCTCCACTTTAAAATCAGCTGAAGCGTATTTAATTCTTTTAAACTGGTCGGGGAGTTTAAAAGGTGAAAGTGCCATTTGGCTAAGTGCAGAGAGAGGGACAGGCAGACAGATTTTAGGCCCGTCAGGGAATGACCGTACATCCCAAAGTACAGTCAATGTCTCCTTTTCTAATGTTCTTCTACCTCCTCTGAAACTGCCTCTTAAATGTTACATCACCATGCTCATGCTGGGAGCTTTCTTCTCTCATGTTTTCACACACACACCAACTATGCAGCTCTGAGTTTTTATTTTCATTAGAAGGAGGAAGTTGCAAAAGTCCATTGATGGTTGGTATATTTTTACTTGGTGGGGGATGGAGGGATGTCTGATTCAGAGTAGGAACTCTTCTCAGCAGGTGAAAATAAATTATCATCTTCATGCAGTGTGGTCATCTCTGTGTCCTTAGAGGTGTAATAGTCCCAGTAAATCACGTTTCAGTGTGTACTTTGGTATCAGTGTCATAATTTGGTACAGGTTCAATAAAACAGGAAAATGAAACATTGTAGGAGGTGGTGAAGAGACGACACAGAAGACGGGATGCAGAACTTCACTTTAATCAACTCCTACAATTCTGGCGGTAAACACCCAAAAACCGCCTTATATATCAACCCTCTCACAATACAACAACCGGTCCTCTGGACCTTTCACAATAAAACATCCGGTAACACATTCGGTCCACTGGGTGTGAGTAGAGTCCCCTAGTGGTCCGCCACACACGCCCCCCCAGAACACCCAGTAAGGTCCATCACTAGTCCAGCATTTTGGGTTTGATCAAACGACCAGAACGGCTGAACCTGGGCCCTGCGTAATCAGTCTGATGAAGCGGGGGGCGACGAGGAGGGCCTGCAGAAGATTCGGGCTCCAATGGACGTTGAGAGTCTCTGGAAGGAGGACCGCAGTCCGTTAGCAATGTGGATGGAGGTCTGCCCCTGCGAGGAGCCTGGGCCGTAACAACCTGATCATCTGACATAACATGAGCTGGTTTAAGCCTATCGATACAGACAGTCTCAGTACGACCCCCTAAATCTAAAAGGAAGTGTTTTGGACCTGGTTGAAGAACCCGAAACGGTCCATCATACAAAGGCTGTAGTGGTGTCCTGTGTGCATTGTGTTTGACAAAAACAAATTTAGAGGACTCCAGACTCTTAGGGACAAATGACTGCGGTAAACAATGGTGTACCGGACCAGGGACACGAAAAGAGCCCTCCTGAGAGGAAAAATGGAGCAACGGTGGAGCGAACTGTGGTGAGGGTACCTCAGGTAAAAACTCACCGGGGACGCGCACAGGCTGACCGAAAACCAGTTCAGCCGGGGAAGAGCTCAGGTCCTCTTTGGTTGCGGTACGCAAACCCAACAAAACCCAGGGAAGACGGTCAATCCAGTTGTCACCGGTCAATGCAGCACGAAGTGCAGCTTTCAATGACCTGTGAAACCGTTCACACAAACCATTAGCTTGGGGGTTGTAAGCGGTGGTCCTGTGAACGTTAGTCCCCAGACCCTTGGCCATGGTAGACCAAAGCTCAGAAACAAACTGCGGGCCCCTGTCCGATGTAATGTCTGAAGGGGGGCCAAAACGCGCAACCCAGGTAGACAAAAATGCCCGGGCCACCACTGCAGATGTTGTGGATGTCAGAGGAACCACCTCAGGCCACCTGGTGGTCCGGTCTATCATAGTCAGCAGATGAGTAAAACCTTGTGATGGAGGCAGAGGGCCCACCAGGTCTACGTGCACATGGTCAAACCGCCGACCAGGAATGGAGAAAGGTTCCAAAGGTGCTTTGGTGTGCCTGTTAACCTTAGCACGCTGGCATGGGACACACGCTGCTGCCCACTCCTTAACTGCTTTACGCAGACCGGGCCAAACAAACTTTGAACTGACCAGTTTCACCGAGGCTCTAACACCTGGATGAGAAAGGGAATGTAAAGAATCAAAAACGCGGCGTCGCCATGAAACTGGAACCAGAGGGCGGGGCCTGCCAGTAGAAACATCACAGAGCAGGAGAGGACCTCCGTCATTCACCTGCCGTTCCTCCAACTCGAGGCCTGTGGGCCCGGACTGGAGCTCGAGTATTTCTGCGTCGCTACGTTGGTCCGCAGCCATAGCAGAAAAATCGATGCCAACGTACACGGGAGAGATCAGCACCCGGGAGAGACAGTCGGCCACCACGTTGGATTTTCCAGCCACATGCTGAATGTCTGTAGTAAATTCAGACACCGCTGCGAGGTGGCGTTGCTGGCGAGCAGACCAGGGGTCAGAAATTTTCGACATAGCAAACACCAAGGGTTTGTGGTCAACATATGCAGTGAACTGGCGGCCCTCCAGGAAAAACCTGAAATGGCGTGTGGCCAGGTAAAGCGCCAGCAACTCTCTGTCAAAAACACTGTATTTCAGCTCATTGTCCCGCAGCGTACGGCTGAAAAATGCAAGCGGCTGCCAAACCCCGGAAACCTGCTGTTCTAACACAGCCCCCACCGCAACATCAGATGCGTCTGTTGTCAAAGCTATTTGTGCCGCTGGGGATGGATGGGCCAAAAGGGCAGCAGTGGCCAGTGCAGCTTTAGCATCACCAAATGCCTGTAGGCGTTCTGGTGTCCAGTCAACACTGTCGTTGGGCTTTTTCTTTTTTAGCGCTCCATAGAGCGGTCGCAGCAGTTGTGCTGCCCTGGGGAGGAAACGGTTATAGAAATTAACCATTCCCAAAAATTCTTGTAGCGCTTTAACAGACTGGGGCTGTGGAAAATCGGACACCGCCTGCACTTTGTTTGGTAACGGGACGGCACCACTGGCAGAAATGCGGTGGCCCAAAAAGTCAATGACTGGCAACCCAAACTGGCATTTCGCTGTATTTACAATCAGGCCATGTGCTGCCAGGCGCTGAAAAACCTCACGGAGGTGGGACATGTGCTGTTCAGCCGAGCTGCTAGCCACCAGGATGTCGTCCAGGTACACAAATACGAAGGACAGTCCTCTTAGGACTGAATCCATCAACCGCTGGAACGTTTGTGCTGCACCTTTAAGACCAAAAGGCATGCGCAAAAACTCAAACAGGCCGAAAGGCGTGATAACAGCGGTCTTAGGGACAT
>JBBPBX010098497.1:0-12679 GCA_038048925.1 Garcialebias charrua
ATTTCGGAGGCCTCTGTGAGCATCTTCATGTGTGTATGTGCGTGCGTGTTACCTTTATCTACCGTATTTAGACTACGGCGTTTCTCCTGTGTGTGTGCACGTGCTGACCCAAGGAGAGACTCTGTGTTGATAATTACTTATGTCTGGTGCTTTGCATCTATCAATCAATCAAAGTATCAATCAGTCTATCAAACATATACCATGTATTTCTGCTTGTAAGTTAAAAATGCCATAAAAAACAAGATCATGTGTTAAAGCCACAGTGTAAAAGTGTGTTCTTAAAGGAGAATTAAGACAGGAAAATCAGTCTGGATTCAACAAAAAAAAAAGTCCTTTCCCCTCATTCATTGACAGTGTATATGAATGTTTAGTTGTCAGGCTGAACTTAGGCTGCCCCCTCTCTGATACATCTGAGGCTACTTGGTGTCGTGCTCCTACCACGTGGCCCCCTGGCGGGGTGTGCCCTTGCCTGCCGGCGCGCTTGGGGCCCTCGGCATCGGGGGTTGGGCACTTGGGCGTATGTCTGCCCGGCCTAGTGGCTGCCTGGTGGGGCTGGGGTCCTCTGGTCCTATCGGGTCTGAGCCTGAGGGGTGGGCGTCCCTGGGGCCTGGGCGCCTGGGGCTACGTCGGTGTGGCGGGCTCCGGTGGGGTCCTGTGAGTTTGTCGCTGTTGGCCCCTGGGGTTCATTGTGTGTGGTCGCTGGTAGGGCTCTCCCGGTTCTCCCCTATGGTCGGATCTGGGGGATGGGTGAGTGGTTCGTCCTGTTCGGGTGGCCCTGGGGGCTCTGAGCTCAGGGTCCTTCTTGGGGTCTTGGGCTCTGGTACCCCCATTTGTCTGCCTCGGGTCTTGGGGGGCGGATCTCTGATGCTTCACGGTCACTATTGAATGTTCTATTAGAGAAGCCTTATTCATTTATGCATGCTTACAACCACACACTTATAGATGCAGGGATACACACGCAGGTATCATATGTAGATGTCCTGGACCTGTCCTGGAGCAGGAACACTGCAGCACTGGCAAAGAAGGCTCACCAGCGTCTCTACTTTCTCCGCAAGCTGAAAAGGGCTGGAGCTTCAACCCCCATCATGAGCACCTTCTACAGAGGTGCCATAGAAAGTGTCCTGACCAGCTGCATCACTGTGTGGTTTGGTGCATGTACTGCATCCTGCCGCAAGAGCCTCCAGCGCATTGTGAGAGCAGCTGAGAAGATCGTGGGCACCTCCTTGCCCTCACTGCAGGACTTACACAGCAAACGCCTCACTCGGAAAGCCCACCGCATGGCAGGTGATCCCACACACCCACTACACAGCTGCTTCAGACTGCTGCCATCAGGAAGGAGACTGAGGAGTCTCCAGGCTCGAACCAGCAGACTGAGAGACAGCTCTGTTCATCAGGCAGTCAGAATGCTAAACACTCTGCCTGCTCTGCCTCCCCTCCCATTTGAACTGCCTTAACACTAAAACTTTCTCACATACTATCACTCAACACAAAGTTTTTAACACTAGACTCTGTGTCACCAAACGGGTTTTCACTAAACTCTCGGTCATGTGCTCATACAGTTTGCACTACTTCTCATACTTGCACTAATGTCTGTATTACATCACTGCCTATAATCATAATACTGTTTACATTCTCTGTTTACATTTATTAATACTGTTTACTTTTATTACTACTGCTTACATGTAATTACTACTGTTTACATTTATTTACACTACTCTAATATCTACACCACTGCTGGTACATATACAGTGTGCTCTGAACGGTCTTATTTAGGGATGCCCAATGTGCCTTACTGCATATGCCACTTTTTGCCTCTACAACAACATCAACTACTACCTCATACATATACTGTGTACATTGACTCATACGCTGCTTTGCCACTTTGCAAATGTCAATGCTAGAAACCTTTAGTTTATTTTAGTTATACTTTTTATACTCTTTTTTTATACCACTATGCAAAAAAAAAAAAAAAAACAACTCAGGACAGTGTTAGTTTTACTATTTTTATGCTTATGTCTATTATTATATGTTTCAGTGTTTCAATGTTTAGATGTTTACTGTTGCACCGAGGGACTGAGAGAAACGCAATTTCGGTCCTGTGTATGTCCTGCACTGTACATATTGCAGATCTGACAATAAAGTTGACTTTGACTTTGACTTTGACTTTGAGATATGTAGATGGGTATATGACTTAATATAAATGTATGTATGTGTATATGTATGTATATATATGTATGTGTATATATATGTATTTATAATAATCTACTGCAAAGTCATGGATATTATGTGTCTTTTTTGCATATGTTTTGTTGCTGTGTTCTGTCGTGTACTTCGCAGGATTGCAGACGGCGGTTGGGTGTGTTTGCCTTGTGCTCTTTTTGTCTTTTCCTTTTTTTTTAAAATAAATAATATATATATATATATATATATATATATATATATATACAGGTATTCCCCGATTTACGAGCGAGATCCGTCACAAGGGGGCGCTCGTAAACCGGAAATCTCGTAATTTGGAACGGCCGCCATTTCTCTCGTAAACCCGGAAGTCCGCTCGTAAATTTCGCCAGCGCACCTAAAAACACTCTATTTTCATCTAAAAACTACTTTTGAGTGCATAAAAATGATCGGAAACGTGTGTTTATATGCTTAACTTGCTAACTGTAGTGAAAAAACACATGAAAACTCAGTATTTTTTTCGTTTTTTCCAAAAATTCGCAACCCGGAAGTCCGCTCGTAAATTTCGCCAGCGCACCTAAAAACACTCTATTTTCATCTAAAAACTACTTTTGAGTGCATAAAAATGATCGGAAACGTGTGTTTATATGCTTAACTTGCTAACTGTAGTGGAAAAACACATGAAAACTCAGTATTTTTTTCGTTTTTTCCAAAAATTCGCAACCCGGAAGTCCGCTCGTAAATTTCGCCAGCGCACCTAAAAACACTCTATTTTCATCTAAAAACTACTTTTGAGTGCATAAAAATGATCGGAAACGTGTGTTTATATGCTTAACTTGCTAACTGTAGTGAAAAAACACATGAAAACTCAGTATTTTTTTCGTTTTTTCCAAAAATTCGCAGCTCGTAAGTCTGGAACCTCGCAGATCAGAGCGCTCGTAATTCGGGGACTACCTGTATATATATATATATATATATATATATATATATATATATATATATATATATATATATATATATATATATATATATATATATATATATATATATATATATATATATATATATATATATATATATATATATATATATATATATATATATATATATATTCTTCTTCCGGCACTCGGCAAGGCAGGTCGCATATCTTTCTGCTCTTCCCTCCCTAAGTTTTTCCTACTCCCTGCTTGCTTTTCGTCTCGTCTGCGACCCTTCAGCGCTCACTCGAACCAATATGGAATTAATAAATTGGGCTGTTTCTTCAATGGATAAGATTTTTTCCACGAAGCGGACCGTGCCAGGAGAAGCTGTCTGTCCCTCCGACACACACGCGGCTGGATACGTGATGGACTCGTGGGGTCAGTGGCAGCCCATGTGTCTGACCGTCTTAAGTGTCGAAGACGTGGAGGATTTGTGGATTATTGGATTATTGGTAGCAACTGCTCTGTTTTTTGGCGTAAGCGGAGTTGTTTGTTACTGGAAGCTGAGGGAGGCTTCGGCAGCTATCAGCGCGCTGTCGGCACTACCTGATCAGCAAAATTCTCTGAACCGGGCCGTGAGCTCCTCATCCCAGCTGTTGTATGAGCTCAATCGCTCGCTTGGAGCAGTGGTGGACCACCGCGCACCTGCTGTCCGTTTTGGGACTTGTTTACAGCCACCCCGGATCAATCAAGGGACAGATGGAAGTTCATGAAGCGGAGCGGAGCAGAACCACATATTTGGATTTCTTTCGGCCATGAAACAGCACCACAGACTTGAAGGCGGCAGTGGAAAAGAACACTGTGGTCTATTGGATAACAAACAAGAACATTATCTGGCTTCTGCACATGTCCTTGAAAATTAGGCTGTGGGAAGCCATTCTCCTGGAGTGTGGAGCTGAAGAGTCCCCCCCCCTCCCCCTCCCCAGAGATTTCTGTGAAGCCTCAGATAACACCCAGCTGCACATCTGCTGAACTCTGTGTTTGTCTGAAATTACTCACAGACTTATCTCCTTGCCTGCCGTATCTCCATTTGTTATTGTAACTAAATGTGCTTTCTGATATGGTTTTTACTGGATCACGCGGTGTCTTGAAGACAAAATGTGATTCATCTTTTTTTAATATCAATGCTGTGAATCCCCGTGTCTCTGCCTGTTTTCCTGCTTTTGACCTTCATCTGGGGACAGATTGGGACTGGCCGCGCTAAGAGCATATCATGTGTTGATAAACATATCATGTGTTGATGAACATGTCATGTGCTTTGTTGAGCTGCAGCTTTTTGCACTCATTCTCTCTCCTGGATGCTGCAACTACATATTTACGTTGTATTGGTGAAAATTGATGCAATGTTAATAAACCTTCTTGATTCTTGATTCTTGATCTTGATTCTTGATATATATTTATATATATATATATATATATATATATATATATATATATATATATATATATATATATATGTATATGTAAAGGATTATGAGGAGGTCAATATTAATACTGACCTCTTTACCTTAATTAATTTACTTATTCAGATTGAATAGTAATTTCACGGGTTCTTTCTTTTTCAGTTTACCCAATATTTCTGTGATCTTTATGATGGATAAATAAAACAGAAGCCATAGAGTGACAATGGACAAGTTAACTTAGTTTGATATGTCAAAAACACTATCATTTATTTAAAATAAATCAACTAAATTAACACCATTACACTTGATTGACATGATTTCACTTTCTTTCAATTTAACACGTCAGCACAGTTAAATTTAACACAACAGACTTCAATACAGGATGTTAAACATATTTAGTCTGAGGGCTCTTAGCTTAAAAATAGTTTCCAGCTTAGAAATGGAGATAAGGAAAGATTTAAGAGGAATTGGGAGGTTAAGAGAGGAAGTTTATCTTGCATTTATGAAACCAGATGACACTCTTCCATACGCGTCCAGCTAAGATATCATCACACCTCCAGCAAGCAAACAGCTGCTCCTTTACCTTAAGACGTCCGCCTTGGTTCTGGTAAAGAGCTGTGATCAGCCTTGGACTGACGAGTCGTCGGTCCCGCAAGTCCAAGCTGGACTCCACACGTGTTTACCTTGTCGGTGTCGGTGATACTTGCTTTCGTCGGCAGAAGCCGTGGCAGTCGTGGTTTTTTGGCTCAAGATAACTTATTCCAGAAAGGGATTTAATTCAAAGTTCTGAGCTTGTACGCTCGGTTCAAGTGGACTCATAACAGCATGTTATCAGTCCCAGCTGGATGACGAGTCCTTAGCGTGTGACATGAGTTCACCCAGCTCTTTGGGAAAGGTTCACATCTCTTTGAAGTTCCCAGAAACTCTTCAGTTCCAGCAACAGCTTAGAACTTAAAGCAGGATCAAAGAGATGAGAGAGACTTGTGTCTTTTTCATTGGTTCGTGGACCAGTCGAGGAATTCACTTGCCGTTATCACGACCCAAGGTTACAGCCAGAGCAGAGGGAGATTTGTTTAGGAAAAGACAGAGCAAGCTGGAGCCATTCTCATGAAAAACAACAGATTAACTGTCTTCTGACTTTCTAAACAAAACGGTCGGGCCTCTGTGACCCGAGACTGCAACTTTAACACAGCAGTGAACACAGTTTAACTCTTACAGAATAACACAGCTTAAAAGCACACATCATGAAAATGACAAAAGTTATTCTTTTGATTACATTAGAATAAAATCAAAGATAGAAATAGTCTCTTTTGGTGACTATATTCTCAGATTACACCTAATGGAATAATTTGTAGTAAAATGTCTTGCTTTACTGAGAGGTCAGTAAGGGTCATCTTTGGAACAGTTCAAAAATACACAGGTGTATCAAAGTGGACACGGTCATGCCCACTACATCTCCCCCCTTTTGGAAGCCATCGCCAGTCCTTGGGGATGGGGTCCAACACGAAAGGAAACCTTGAACTGTCTCTGATCTTGAAGTAATCCAGCAAGTGGAAAAGAAAAATCAAAATTATAATCCCATAAAGTTTTTTGGAACTTCCATACTGTTCGGAGGTAATCCCATTGCGAAAAGCTTTTAATCCCTTGGAAAACTGAGTCTGTTAACTCTTGGAAAACAAAGTCTGTGATCCTTTGGAAAACAAAGTCTTATAATCCACAGCGGTAATTCCACAGCAGTAATTCCACAACGATTAGTTTTGTTGATTGATCAGCAACAATTGTTTTCATAATCAGCATGTAGAGGGGATCCCTCGATTGACGCAGAGGAGGCGACCCTTGGATGGAGGTTGAAGACCAAGCGTTGGAGCTGCAGGTCCCCACATCGAAGGTTGTTGGCTGGTTGGTTTCCAGTCAGTGCCACTCTGGTTCTATGTGTCATGCAATTATGTGGTTTTTTAGGTGGGCTTATGATTGGGATTTTACATTAAGCCTTACCTATATGCACCTGGTATGTAAGCTATCATGGTTTAGATCAGCTACAATTACCAATTAAGGGGTGGATCAATTCTGTAAAATTAGATATAGGGATCTATACCTATAAAATTTTGGAGGGCTTCTGTAACGAAGGCCTCTAATTCCAAACTATTCCTCCATTCATTACTTAGTTTAGGTTAAACTAAAATAGAAAAATGAAATATAGTTTGATCTAAATGTCTGTTGTCTTTTAGACGAACGACGTAGGATTTGGTATTCCTAATAAATTTTGAAGTCTATGGCGAGACTCATCAAAATGAATAGACAATCTAGAATAGAAACGATCGAATCGGTTCAATTTAGAAATTGTGAGACCAGTGTAGTTTATGGTACCTTGAGTAGCTTTAAACTACATTGACTCTTCGACGATTGAGATTTAACAAAACGAACTGCATGTTGGCATAGTTAAATCCATATCATTCATTAACCAATGTTAATACAAAACCTTTTTGGCTGGGAGTGTTCAGAACCAAAACAATATCTCAACTAATGACAACAGTAATGACTAAACAACAAGGAAACAACGTTTCACTGCTTCGACACACTCTTGTCGTCAGATTCCAAAGTGCAACACACAAGAAAACAGGTCTCAACTTTATGACCGAGGTCAAATTAAATCTCGTGGATTTAAACGGTTGTTAAGGTTAGTTTTTTGTTGTGGGTTTTAGGCTTAGCGTTTCTAAGTTCAAATTGGACAATGCGACTTATAGGGTGGAAAATACGGTAGTTTAAACCTGATTAGTTTATTTACTAACTTGTGTTTGTACGACCTTATTATCCCATGAAGTCGGTGAGTTTGTGAGATCTTTGTCTTTTGTGGAGTCATTGAACGCCTTGTAAGGTTTGATCTGATTTCGATGTACCCATTTAGCAATTGGCTCTTTGCGGCCTTTGCTGATTTTGATTTCGTAGACGACTGAGGACACTTTGTCTGTTATCAGATGAGGTCCAGTCCACCTGGGCATTAGTTTGCGGGCGAGAGTTCCGGTCTCGGACCCTCCTTTCCCGGTTGCTGGGGCGAACGTATAGTACCAGACTCTGTCTCCCACTTGGAGTTCATTGTGAGAGGCCTTTTGGTCGTAGTACGCCTTGCGTCCTTCAGCGGATTTTTCCAGGTTTTTCTGGGCGAAAGCAAAAGTGTTTCTGAGGTGTACATTCAAATCTTTCATGTATTGTTGTGTAGTGTAGGCTGTCGCCATGGCGGCGTCGCCTGGTTGGTACAACAGGTGTAGAGGGAGAGTCATTTGTCGACCGGTCATCATCTCGAAGGGAGAGATGCCAGTTGATGTGTGTGGAGTGGCTCTTATGGCCATGAGGACCAGAGGGAGTTTCACGTCCCAGTCCTTGTGGTTTGCAGCCACGTATTTCTTCAAAATACTCACCACAGTTCTGTTTGCTCTCTCAACTTGGCCTGAAGCCTGTGGGTGGTAGCCGACATGAAAGTTGGCCTTGACGCCTAGCGTCTTCCACAGTTCTTTCATCACTTCACCTGTGAAGTGTGTACCTTGGTCTGAGTTCACCCGAAGGGGAAGTCCAAACCTTGAAAATATATGATTCATTAACAACATAGCAGTGGTTTGTGCTGTGTCGTTGGGAGCTGGTAGGCATTCTACCCATTTGGTAAATGCACAGGTTACCGTGAGAAAATATTTATTTCCTCTAGAGCTCTTAGTGAGTGGTCCAACCCAGTCGATCTGGAGGTCAGACCATGGGAATGCAATGCCTCTGCTTTGCAGTGGTGCTCTGTGAAGTGGTCTGGTTGGCTGAAACTGGCCACAGACCACGCACCCTTCAATGTAGTCCTTGACATCCTTTTTCATTCCAGGCCAATAGGCAATTTGTTTTAATGCCGTCAGCGTGGCTTTATCTCCTTTGTGTCCTGCGGACGGGAGATCATGGGCATGAACTAACATCACCCCCCTTTGGTCATGGGGAACCACGAACACAGGTGAGGACGTTGGTCCATGAGCGAAAGTTAAGATGCCCTTGATTAGTTTTAGCTGTTTGCGCAGCTGATAGAGGACCTTAAGGTCTGGATCGGAATCCAGGTCGTCTTTAGACGGACTATTTTTGTCTGGATCAGTCAGGTACAGTATCATGGAGTTGATAGCAGGATCCGACTTCTGTAGTTGGATGATGTCTGGGTCAGTCAGTGCGGGTCGTACAGAGACTGCGTTGTCAGCAGGTCTGGCTGCGGCCTGTGCACGTGTGACTGCCATAACCCTGACTGTAGGTTGTATTGACAGAGTCTTGATTAACCAGGAAGGGTCGAAGGACCATAAAGGACCTTCGTCGGCTCCTTCTTTGGCTAAGGAATCTGCAATGTCATTGTAGTGCTTGTCATCGCCTGGGACTCTAGAATGTCCTGGAACTTTCTTCCAGTAGATCTGTAAGTCGTGTGATGTCACCAAGTGATCACACGCTATGAAAAGCTCTTTGTGTTTGACCACTTTCCTGTCGCTTGTTAGGAAACCATTCTGTTTCCACACAGCGAGGTGACAAGCGAAACTTAAACGAGCATAGTTAGAGTCAGTGCAGATGACTAGCGTCTTGATGGAGTGTTCTACTACCATCTGGAGAGCTATTAGGATTCCTGCAATCTCAGCGTACTGAGAAGTCTGAGAGCCTAATTTGTAGCTGAAAGTTATCTGCTCTTGGTCATGGAGGAGAACCCCTCCAACACCTGCTCTGCAGATTTTGTCGCGGAGGAATGAAGATCCATCCACGTACAATGTTGTCATATCTTTGCAGATATTGTCATCAAAGAAGTGGTGATTCGGGTCTTCAGTTACTGGGGGTTTTACCTCAACCGGCGGCTGGGTGGCTGGTACATCTTGTGTACACTTCTGGCAGATTGCCAAGTCCGTCCCCAGATGAGACTTCTTGTTTTGACCATAACGTATGTCTAGGTTAAAACTTTGAAGCGCCATGAGCCACGTTGCAACACGTGAGTTTGTCACCACACCATCTCTGATGCGTTCACTGTTAAGAAAAGTCACTGGCTGGTGTTGTGTTTCCACAATGATTTTCTGTCCACCAATGTAGCTGGAGAAATGTTTTACTGCCCACACTGTGGTCAGTAAAGCCTTCTCACAGTCTGAGAATCTCAACTCGGGGCCTGCCATCGTTTTGCTGGCGTAGGCTACTACACGTTTGTCTCTGTCGTGTATTTGGTACAGACCTGCACTTATGCAATGAGCTGAGAAGCCCACTTCCAAGTAAAACTCTTTGTTGTAGTCTGGGTAGACTAAACATGGGGCTGACTTGATCCTGTTTATAAGAGCGTCCATTGCCTGTTGCTGTTTGTCAGTCCAAACAAACGGAACGTCTTTTTTAAGGAGTTCAGTCAGTGGTTTCGCAAGGTCCGCATAGTTTTCTATGAACTGGTTCGAGTAGTTACACACACCAAGAAAACTTTGTAGTTCTTTGAGATTGGTGGGGACTTTGAGATTGTCAAGGCCTTGGGTGCGAGTCAACTGTGGTTGTACTCCGTCTGGACCTACGAGTAGGCCAACGTAGTCCACCTTGGTTCTGCACCACTGGCATTTAGACAGTGATATTTTAGCACCAGCAGTTGTCAGCTGATTCAGAACGTGGTCGATCTCAGCCAAATGTGAGTCCAGTGTTGGCTGCCTCAGAAGGACATCGTCCACGTAAATCAGTGTCCCACGCTCATGGGCGTCTGGACATGCTTTGTTCAAGAAGATGTTGAACTCCGCAGGTGAGTTAGCGTAGCCAAAGGGACACCTGGTAAAAGTGTATTGTCGGCCACCAAAGGTGAAAGCTAGTTTGTATTGGTCCTCGGCGCGCACAGGGATGGTCCAAAAACCAGAGGCGACGTCGAGGGTCGAGAAGTACTTACCATTGGTGACCTTGGGCAGTTCCTGTTGGAGCTGGGTCATCGGCCACCGTGATAAGGGGACTTGTTTGTTTAGCTTTCTGTAATCAATTGTGAGTCTCCACTTTCCATTTGGTTTTAACACTGGCCACAAAGGCGCAGAGTAAGTGCTGTTACAGTATCTGATGATACCATTCTTTAGAAGGTTATCAAGGATTTCCCTGATAGGTTGATGTGCTGCCAGAGGAATCTTGTACTGTCTGACAAATGTGGGTGGAGCTTCGGGCGGGGTTGGGATGCTCACTGAGTGGAGCGTGGTCAACCCACAATCCATTGAGTCGGTTGAAAATGATTTCTCAAACTTTAAGAGAACTTGACGTAGTCTGTCCCTTTCTCCATCAGTTTTCAGGGCGTCGGCTTGGGCGACCACCTGTTCGATCTGAGAAGAAATTGAGAGGGGTTCTTGTTCTTTGGGGAGCTCCAATGAATCCCTTTCTGTGTCATTTACCCTGTTTATAGGCAGGACACTATAGGTATGAGAGCTTAGCTTGATGTCTCGGTTTGGACCGACCCCATAGACTGTGTCTTGGTCGACCTCATTGACTGAGACGAGAGCTATGGCCTGTTTTGGCTTTGTGAACAAGACTTGCCCCGTGTATTCATGTGGGATCAGGTATTCTGGGAGTCCTCCCAGAAATGTAATGCTCAGCTCAAAATCATGGAAATCAGTGGAGATCAACCATCCTATTTTTGTGTATTTCTTGATCAGTACCGCTTCCGTGCCTGTGTTACACACAGCAACAGATGTGGTTCTGCAGTCGAGGCTCACTTGTCTCGTGGCCTCAATGGACAGTCCTAAGTTGTAAAACTTAGGAGATAGTTGAAAGTAAGCCTGCTTTAGGCTAATAGCTTGATTAGCTATGATGTGAACTTCCACCATCTGGTTCATTGCCTGAGGTAGTACTGTGATGGATTGGTTGCAAGCAACCTCGCAGACTTCTGGTATGGTCTGTCCAGCTTTGAGATTTTCTGTGCTTAGCACAGGAGAATCCATTTTGTCTGTTTCCAGCGACCACAGTACATTGTTGACGGTGTCCACTCGGACACCCAATCTTACCAAAATGTCAGAGCCTATATAGGATGCATGTGGTAAGTTTTGGACCACGAGGAACGGGTGGACCAGTTCTCGTTTGTTCCAGTTCATGTTCAGGCGAATGACTCCATTTGCGGTCATTACCCGCTCACTGTTGGGATCGAGATGAAAGCGTAAAGCTTTCTTCGTTAGTTCTAGACCCATATGTTTTTTAACCAAGGTTTCATAAAGAGCTTGGCTGATTGCTGAATTATCTGTCCAAGGAGACAGTACAGCATCTTCGGTGTGGGATCCCTGGATCTCGACACCTTTTACTACCTGTTGTAGGTAGTGTTCAGTGAGTGCTGATTGTTTCAGCTCGCAGAGGAGGCTTTCTTGTTGGGCCTCTTCTGCCTCACCTGTTTTTGTAGGTTCACTTACCGGGCTCTTGTCCTCAGATGAGGTGTCCCGTGTGTCCTTTGCGGTACCTGCGGTTAGGCAGTCTGTATCACAACTAGGAGGCACTTTTATTGGCAGAGGCTTTCTCACTGTGCTCCACATTTTCTGTCGGCCATAGTCTATAATTGCATCAAAGCGGTTTATAAAGTCTTGGCCAACTAGAAATGGGAATGAATCGAGTGTAGACACATGTACCGGGTGGTATAATGTCATTTTGCCAATCTGCATGTGAACCATAGCTATAGCTGTTAGGGTTGTTCTCGTCTCTGCGAGACCCTGCAGTTCTATAGCACTTTTTACAAGGGGTATTTGCCTGTGAACACCGATAGCGGCGGTCCGTAGTTCCTCGAACAGTTTGGCTGACATAATGGTAATGTCGGCTCCGCCATCCAGGAGTGCTTCATGCGTGAGGACCCCTTCCAGTGTGATTGGCAGGTAAGCTTTCATAGCCTCCCCCCTTTTTTCAAAGTCACACAGAAACCTTAAAGGTTTCGGCCAATCATTCTGTTTACGTTGACCTCTGACTGTGTAATCTTTCTTCATCTGAACCGTCAGTGCAGTCACCAACGTGTCTGAGTTTTCAGTTCGTGGCGGGTCACTGTCGTCGATGGTTGAGTTTTCCCCCCCTTTGTTTGATGAGGGGCTGTTAGAGTCTGTGACAATAATGTCATGGTCACTGTCAACGTTTTGTTGACCGACACACTCTGGACTGTCA
>JBBPBX010098498.1:0-12679 GCA_038048925.1 Garcialebias charrua
TCAGATGGCAAGAGACGCTGCAGCTTTTGTCTTGTTCCGTACCCGTAGAACCCATCATCTCTTCTCTGAATTAACCTTCTCAAAAAAGAGTCCATGATGGAAAAGAGGTCAACAGATGTGGTTACATTCCTCTCTAGCTTTTTGACCACCTCTTCAAACAGACACATCACATTATTACAAAAGAGGAGGTAGACTTCCACAATGTCTGCTTCTTCTTCAACTCCATCAGAATCTTCTGTCAACCTCAGCAATGCTTTCAGGCGGCTTGGACATTCATCTCCAATGCTGATGAGATATGACTTAAGAGGGACCCAGTTCTGCAGCAGGCGATCGATTGCAGGGTTAAGTGACAGCCATCTTGTCACCACATGGCGCAGGATTTCATGGAATTCAACATCACAGAAGTCACAGAACTCTTTCAGGGATTCTCTCCTTTTGGCAGAGGTTGAAAAGAAACTGTATATCTTGAGGACAATATTTTCCACATCAACTGAGAGCTTGTCCAGAGATTTTTTTACAGTGTTATGGACAATATGTGCATGGCAGTTGCCACGAAGGATGTCACTGTTGGCCTCTCTCAATTTTGTGAAGACTGAGTTGTGGATGCCATAATTGACATTTGTGTTGTCAGCACTGAATGCAGAAACATAATCTAGGGATAGATCCAAATTTTCAAGGGAGCTTCGTATAATTTTGACTATCCCCTCAGCAGATTCATCTGGATTTTCAACAAAATCTATTACCTTGCTGACTACTCCATTCTCTGGTGTGAAAAACTGCACAACCAAGGGAAACATCTTCCGATTTCCCTTGTTTGAGGCATCGGTTTGAAGAGAAAATGGTAGTGGGTTCTTTTCACTTTTCAATTTTTGAACCACTTCCTCTATTGCTTTTGGACACAAGACATCTGTGACCACTGCCTCAGCCTTTGTCCTCCCACAGGACATCTTCTTGGCAATGCTGGAGTCATTCAGTGTTTGAAGAGTCAGTTTAAATCCACAATCAGCTGAATTGTAACTTAAAGCATGCTTCACAGTATGAAATATATGGGCTATTTCTGCAGCAGTCACCTGTAATTAAGGGACAAAATAAAAAAATACTTTATAAATTTGTGTAATTTAATTTTTTATTTATATAATTATTTTTAAATATATTTTATGCATTCATTTTTCAATTCTACTTGTTTATTACAATAATATTCATTCATTCATTCAACCTTTATTTATACAGGCTAGCCTCTATGATCTATGATCACATTTTTGGCCTGCTCACATTCATGCTCCTCACACTTTTACGCATTAAACTTATCATTACTCCCCCCCCCTCCTTTTTTATATATATATATTTTTTTTACATACCATATCTGCCTCTGGTGTTGCCCGGTGCAGAACAAATTGGTCAAGGGTTCTCCTGGTTTTGTTGTCTTTCACGTTTCTTATGTGTCCAGCTGCAGAAGCATGCTGTTTCACATCACACTGTCCACCGTGGGCTACAGAAAAGCACGCTTGCAGACAGTACAGTTGGCTTTGTAGTCATTATCATTCACGCGTTCCAGCCACACATGTTCCTTTTCCCACTCGACTCTGTATTTTTGCAGCCGTTTCTTTTTTTTCCTGGGGGGAGTAGTCAAGCTCGAAGGTGATCTATGTTCACTGTTTAAATCACCTGAATGCTTGCCGCTTGCGTCCATGCTGCCTTCTTCTTCAAACCCTGTCGCTGCCGTGTCTTCCGTAAACAGCCAAGACTGGACCAATGAGATGAGCCGGATTCTGTAGTTTCAATCACGTGTGTAAAAGGCTGTCAGCTCATTGGTCACAGAGCAGAGCGGCTTCTTTACCGTAATAATTGACATAAAAGTGCATCATTATTGATCAACTCCATTGACGTTGACAGAATAGTTTTGATTCTCACGATATTACGGGACAAAGTGCGTCCCGTAATAGATCAGTAAGGGACACGTACTTTTGTTTCTAAATACGGAACGATTCCGTTTTTCAAGGGACGGTTGGCAACCCTTAATGAACTGTTCTCCACGGGGTTGATCACCCTCGCAGCTTCAACATCCACAGCTCGGCGGGAGTCTTTGTCTACCCCCTCAACGGCACGGACAACAGTTCAGTGAAGTGTTCCTCAACGACGACAGGCCCGTTTTTCAATGGAAAATAATGGCGCCCACCTTCGCGCTCTTTTTTCGTCTTCGACTCCTCCTCGCTCTCTCGCGCCCGGAAGCCCCTCCCGCGCCCGGAAGTACATCCTCCTCCCCAATCACCAAAATAAAATCCCAAACTATTAGCTATTACAGTTACATCGCTTTTTTTACAAACAGTTATTAATACAAACAGTATTGAACGTACATTAAACTCCAAACACAGTATGTTTGCATGTTCCATAAACACAAAGGTTAAACACCATTTACTTATTCATTCAAAATAAAGGTGATTGATTGATTGATTATTCATTCATTCACTACTAACTTGAAATGAACTCAAACCACAGGGTTACACCATTACTGTATATATGTTGCTTTATGGTTCGATAGTTAAGTGAATTGTTTTTTTTTTTTTTTTCTTTTTTGTTAAATCACTTAAATATGACTGTTGTTTGATTTGATTGATTGTAAGAGGGGGCAGATAAAATAAGATTTTTTTTCTTCTTACTGCTACCCTTCATTTTATTTATGTGTTGTATAGACATACTTTGTTATATGGTTTTGTGTTGTATTTTTTTTTTTCAAATTAATACAAATTTGAAATGAAAGAAAAAAAAGAAAAAAACTGATGACTTACAGACTCAAGTTCAATCAACACATACAAATATGACAAATTTCAAACCAATGGATAGCTATAAGTTCTACATCTTAAGACTCAGAAAGCTGAGTTCAAAATTCAAAACTTGTAAGAGCTCTTTGTGTTAAAGAGAAGTAGTAAGTGAAGATAACTAAATGAGGGTGTCACTTTTAACAGTGCTGAACAAGATCTGAACAAGATCTGAACAACACCTGAACAACACCTGAACAACACCTGAACAACACCTGAACAACACCTGAACAACACCTGAACAAGACCTGAACAGGACCTGAACAGGACCTGAACAAGACCTGAACAACACCTGAACAAGACCTGAACAAGACCTGAACAACACCTGAACAACACCTGAACAACACCTGAACAAGACCTGAACAAGACCTGAACAACACCTGAACAACACCTGAACAAGATCTGAACAAGACCTGAACAACACCTGAACAACACCTGAACAACACCTGAACAACACCTGAACAAGACCTGAACAAGACCTGAACAAGACCTGAACAACACCTGAACAACACCTGAACAACACCTGAACAACACCTGAACAAGACCTGAATAAGACCTGAACAAGACCTGAACAAGACCTGAACAAGATCTGAACAACACCTGAACAACACCTGAACAACATCTGAACAACATCTGAACAAGATCTGAACAACACCTGAACAACATCTGAAAAAGATCTGAACAACACCTGAACAACACCTGAAAAAGATCTGAACAACACCTGAACAACACCTGAACAAGACCTGAACAAGATCTGAACAAAACCTGAACAACACCTGAACAAGATCTGAACAAGTCCTGAACAAGATCTGAACAAGACCTGAACAAGATCTGAACAACACCTGAACAACACCTGAACAACATCTGAAAAAGATCTGAACAACACCTGAACAACACCTGAACAACACCTGAACAAGATCTGAACAAGATCTGAACAAGACCTAAACAACACCTGAACAACACCTGAACAACATCTGAACAACACCTGAACAACATCTGAACAAGATCTGAACAACACCTGAACAACACCTGAACACCACCTGAACAAGACCTGAACAAGACCTGAACAAGATCTGAACAAGACCTGAACAAGACAAGACCTGAACAAGATCTGAACAAGACCTGAACAAGACCTGAACAAGACCTGAACAAGATCTGAACAAGATCTGAACAACACCTGAACAACACCTGAACAACACCTGAACAAGACATGAACAAGACCTGAACAAGACCTGAACAAGACCTGAACAAGACCTGAACAGGACCTGAACAGGACCTGAACAAGACCTGAACAACACCTGAACAAGACCTGAACAAGACCTGAACAACACCTGAACAACACCTGAACAAGACCTGAACAAGATCTGAACAAGACCTGAACAAGACCTGAACAACACCTGAACAAGATCTGAACAAGATCTGAACAACACCTGAACAACACCTGAACAACACCTGAACAAGACCTGAACAAGACCTGAACAAGACCTGAACAACACCTGAACAAGACCTGAACAAGATCTGAAC
The DNA here is from genome assembly GCA_038048925.1 of Garcialebias charrua. Lineage (NCBI taxonomy): Eukaryota > Metazoa > Chordata > Actinopteri > Cyprinodontiformes > Rivulidae > Garcialebias > Garcialebias charrua. The sequence continues at coordinate 4,341 of JBBPBX010098498.1, forward strand.
AACACCTTAACAACACCTGAACAAGACCTGAACAACACCTGAACAACACCTGAACAAGATCTGAACAAGACCTGAACGACACCTGAACAACACCTGAACAAGACCTGAACAACACCTGAACAACACCTGAACAACACCTGAACAACACCTGAACAAGACCTGAACAAGAATTGAACAAGATCTGAACAAGACCTGAACAACACCTGAACAACACCTGAACAACACCTGAACAACACCTGAACAACACCTGAACAAGATCTGAACAACACCTGAACAACACCTGAACAACACCTGAACAAGACCTGAACAAGACCTGAACAAGACCTGAACAACACCTGAACAAGACCTGAACAAGATCTGAACAACACCTGAACAACACCTGAACAAGACCTGAACAAGACCTGAACAAGATCTGAACAAGACCTGAACAACACCTGAACAACACCTGAACAACACCTGAACAAGACCTGAACAAGACCTGAACAAGACCTGAACAAGACCTGAACAACACCTGAACAACACCTGAACAACACCTGAACAACACCTGAATAAGACCTGAACAAGACCTGAACAAGACCTGAACAAGATCTGAACAACACCTGAACAACACCTGAACAACATCTGAACAACATCTGAACAAGATCTGAACAACACCTGAACAACATCTGAAAAAGATCTGAACAACACCTGAACAACACCTGAAAAAGATCTGAACAACACCTGAACAACACCTGAACAAGACCTGAACAAGATCTGAACAAAACCTGAACAACACCTGAACAAGATCTGAACAAGTCCTGAACAAGATCTGAACAAGACCTGAACAAGATCTGAACAACACCTGAACAACACCTGAACAACATCTGAAAAAGATCTGAACAACACCTGAACAACACCTGAACAACACCTGAACAAGATCTGAACAAGATCTGAACAAGACCTAAACAACACCTGAACAACACCTGAACAACATCTGAACAACACCTGAACAACATCTGAACAAGATCTGAACAACACCTGAACAACACCTGAACACCACCTGAACAAGACCTGAACAAGACCTGAACAAGATCTGAACAAGACCTGAACAAGACAAGACCTGAACAAGATCTGAACAAGACCTGAACAAGACCTGAACAAGACCTGAACAAGATCTGAACAAGATCTGAACAACACCTGAACAACACCTGAACAACACCTGAACAAGACATGAACAAGACCTGAACAAGACCTGAACAAGACCTGAACAAGACCTGAACAGGACCTGAACAGGACCTGAACAAGACCTGAACAACACCTGAACAAGACCTGAACAAGACCTGAACAACACCTGAACAACACCTGAACAAGACCTGAACAAGATCTGAACAAGACCTGAACAAGACCTGAACAAGATCTGAACAAGATCTGAACAAGATCTGAACAACACCTGAACGACACCTGAACAAGACCTGAACAAGACCTGAACAAGACCTGAACAACACCTGAACAAGACCTGAACAAGATCTGAACAACACCTTAACAACACCTGAACAAGACCTGAACAACACCTGAAAAACACCTGAACAAGATCTGAACAAGACCTGAACGACACCTGAACAACACCTGAACAAGACCTGAACAACACCTGAACAACACCTGAACAACACCTGAACAACACCTGAACAAGACCTGAACAAGAATTGAACAAGATCTGAACAAGACCTGAACAACACCTGAACAACACCTGAACAACACCTGAACAACACCTGAACAACACCTGAACAAGATCTGAACAACACCTGAACAACCCTGCGCGTTGGCCCCGCGCGACGTCTTGGCGCGTGTCGCGCACCTCCGAATTTTTGAAACTCCGCAAGCCTAGTGCGCGCGGCGCCGCGCGCCACACCGTTGACTTTTGCCGTTGACGCCGTGGACTGGGCTTTCAAAGAACAGCACTTTGCCATGCTCCGCCGTGCATCAACTATAAACAACGTGGCGAAACTATGAACGCAGTGCCGCGCGCCACGCTCTGCGCGCGCACGGCGCGCGCTCCAGCTTGCGGACCAAAGCGCGACTATAACTCAGCCTTAAGGCTGCTACCCCCGCGACCCGACCCCGGATAAGCGGAAGAAGATGGATGGATAAATATGATACGTTCATAGGTCCGGGTTGCCGTAGGTCGAGGGTTACCTGTAGATATGCATGAGGAAGGCTGACGAAGGCGGCGAGTTTGTCCGTGGACACTGCCAGATAGTTCCATATTCCTGATAAGAGTATGATCATCCATTTAGAGACACTGTAAAGTTTGACCACAGCCCCTGATTATTAAATCCTCACACCAGTTTAGATGATCCACAGACCAATTTGGATTGAATGTGAAAACCATTTATAGAAAAACAAGTGGAATGGGATTAGTTTTTGTCATTTCATTTTCTAGTAAATCCACCAAATTTGTGAGTTCTTGGCAAGGCTATAAAAGTTTGTGGGCCACTCATAGGTAGTGTTTGCAAAAAAAATTCTCTTTTAGTTTCAGGTTTGACTTCATCACTCACTGACGTGAAAGGAGGGCGATAATGTAATTGCTTCCGTTTTTGAGATTGTGTGCATTAGTTTGTCAGGACAGTATCTCATCAACCAGTACATGGATTTTAATTAAACTCAAAAGTAATCAAAGGATGTATCTATAATTAATTAACTTTTGGAGTCAACCCAGTTTAAAATAAGAATCGTGTTTACTAAGATTATCCATACTGTATTTGCAAACAAAAAATATATAACTGTGAGGTTAACTGATATTGAAATAAAAGTTGGTATGCTAGTAGCTGAGAGTAATATTTAACACATACATGAACAGACCTTGTGATGATGCATTTAATATTGTTTTCAAAATTTGACCAAAATGCTGTAATTGTTTTGTTTGAAACCTTGGGAAGGGCGAATATATTAATCAAGTTGTTGTTGGACAGTAAACTGACCAGCTGGTGCCCCACTTTAACGAGAGCTAAATAAATAAAACAAATGTAGTGAAGGGGATGGAGAAAGTTTCACCCTTCTTCCTCCATCTCACATCACTTCTAATTGCTACAGCGTGATAGACAATGGGCGAAATGCAGCCCTGCAAAGACAGTCGAGCCTTTATTTTGGTAGATGGATGATGCCTGTCTTAATTTGCTAATGCAGAGATCAAAGTTTATGCTCCAGGTAGAAAATCCAACAAAGTTCAGTCAGGTCATCTGGACCTGATTGATGACTTCATCAGATTGATGGTGAAGGACGAAACATCTCAACAACAAAAAGTGAAGAAGCCATCTAGATGACCTGACTGAACTTTGTTGGATTTTCTACCTGGATTATTGAGCATGAACTTTGGTGTTTTGAACCACTTTGGCTCTGACTGCCTCAGAGGAGTCAATGGGGTAGAGGGCGGGCCCCAGAAACTAGGGGTGGGCGTATCGATTCTAGTATCGATACTATCGATACCAAGGTGGTACTTGGTATCGAATCGATACTAGCGCTGTGGAATCGATACTGTCTTTTGCCTGCAACATCTGTACCTGCAGAAAGGATTTTCTCTAAGGCAAGACAGTTAGTGACACTGTGTAATTAAAGGGAAAAATGTAAACATGTTACTGTTCCTGAACAAAAACCTTTAAGTCATTTCCAACATGTAAATAGAGCCCAAAGGGCTCCTTACACATTATTTGCAACACTGACTTTTTTTTTGTTTGTTTGTTTTTTCAAAAAACATCTGTGCAATAGAAGTTGTTTTCTTATCACTGTTTTTGTGATTTTGACAGTGTTATGTTTTTGTAACATTGCTGCTTTTTTGTTATTTTGCACTGGTGACTTTTATTTAAACAACTGTGTGTTGTAAAAGAGGTGATGGGCAAATATTTTGTTACTCACACTGTTCAATTTTTTATACTGCTGCTGCAGCTAGTTGATAGAGCATTTTTATTTGACATTAAAACATCTGTGCAATAGAAGTTGTTTTCTTATCATTGTTTTTGTGTTGTTGGCAGTGTTATAATTTTGTGCGGCTCAACAGCGCCCCCAAGTATCGGAATCGGTATCGAAGTATGCGATTCTAGCACAGTATTTACTTGGTATCGGATCGATTCCAAAATTCTCAGTATTGCCCACCCCTACCAGAAACTATCTTATCACCAGCAAACTGGTTGGTCCACTGTGTGGTTGCTGCTTGTGGGACTCTGTTTGTGGCTCCTCGGATTAATGAAGTCCTTCGATGAAGGATGAAATGTTTAAAAAAATAAAAATAAAATAAATAAACCGTCCAGATGACCAAATGCAGAGTTGCAGTTAATAACAGAACAAATATAACTCAAGTTCTATAAGAACCACAAAACACGCAGATGATGGCCTTTTGTATGCTATTGATGATGTCAAGACTCAGACGTGCACTTCAGGTTTGAAATGTAAGATTGGTTACCCCGAGTCGTATATTTGAGTGTGTTTTATTCCTCTTTACTATTTTATCTTTCACACATCTTTGTTTCCGTCTTACAGCAGAAAGATGGGACATTTGCTGCCGGAGGTTACATGCCTCCTCTGCGCTTCAAGATGATCACCCTCTGCATTGTTTTTGGCACCATGCTGGGAGGCATTCTCATCCCTAATGGTACAGCCCTCTGTGTGTGTGAACGATTGGGCATGGATGGAATAGACTAAAATTGTACGTGTGTGTGTGGAGGAGGTGGCTAGCTGGAGGTCTTTAAGGTGCGTGTGTTCCTTTATGTGGGCGGAGTAGCTGGGGAGCTTTACGATGTGTGTGAATGTGACTTTACGAGTCAGTGACTGTCACACTCTTAACACAGTCTTTAAATCAGGGCCCCAACTTTTATCTCCTTTTAGATGGGCTGACAGGTAGATAGGGCTGTTATTCTTCCACACTCGCACACAAACACAACCGCACAAACACAAGTCCATGCGCACACCAATATTGGCCATCTGTCAGCTTCTTTAAGTTCCTTTCCCTTGACCGTTCGCCTCCAAAACGGTGGAGACGAGAGGCTGTAGCATTACTTTATGTTTCATTCATCGTCTTGGTTGTTTGTTAAAGCTTTGATTGGGTGACCGCACAGACACACACACACACATGTACACACACGGGGGGGTTGGTTGTGTCTTTGTGTATCTAATCAGACTAATAGACTGAGGAGAAATGGAGTGAGGACCCCGGGGAGAATAGACACTAAATCTGAGGGAAACAATATGGTGTCCGTCCTCTGGATGAGCGATAGGTTTCCGGGCTGGATGCCCAGCGGGCCGGTCTACAGAGACACGGGGTGGGCCAAAGCCGTCCGCTCACCGCCAGCAGCAGTGTGCCATAGATGCTATAAATGGCAGACACTGGAATACATTTAGCTTCCAATACAAATTTTAGATCTCGGGGATAAAAAAAAAGTGATATTGAATTTTAGAGATCTGGCAAACTTGATTCTCCTTTTTTTTTTTTTTTTTACCCACTGCTGAGTGGTGAAAGTGGGTGTTAATGTTTTTGTATGTGTGTGTGTGTAAATGTATGTCATGACTACATTTGACACAATTTAACGAAACTTAATCATTTGATGCACATCTACAAGTGATTTAACTTTTTTTTTAACGAACAGATTTTTTTAACTAACAGATTCAAGATTCAAACCACTAACATAAAAAAATGTCACAAATGTATTTAATTTTATAGATTTGCTAAAAGTAGTTGTAGCTGAGAGTCCTCCTCAACTTTTCTAAGTGGGACATTTTGTGTATCTTGTCAGATTCCATATAATGTTGCAAGATTTGTTGAAACCAGTCCATCTGTCATTTCTCAGCATAGGATGATCTAAAACTGGCATGAAAGCTGGTGAGCACTGACTGAAGGTGCATTCCTTCAAATTAGTGGTTCTCAAACTTTTTGAGTTCAGGGAAAGTTTCAGGGACCACATCATAACACTCGTTTATTAAATCATTTTCTTCAGTTTGTCTCTTTAAGGCAATGGAAATATTTGTGTAACATAAATACTTAAAGCCCCACTGACATGATTTTTTAATTTTCATGAAATTGCTCAAAATATACATGTATATCTTTTATCATTTAAATATGTTCATTTTTGCAAACAAAATGATAAATCACTTTAATTTTGCTTTAAAAGTGATTTTGAACTTCAAGCCGTGTTTAATCATGGGAAATCCGATTACACACGAACGCACCATCTGTGATGTCACACCGGGCAGAGCTCTGGGCTTGTCACAGTGCAGGGTATGAGCAGCTCGACATGAAGGTAAGTCTGATACAGCATCAGACCTAAATTAGATCCTGTTGTTTCTTGTTCCATCACCCAAACTATTTTCTGCTTCCCAAAATGAAGACAAATAGCTCAAATCTTCACATAGATTGATAAATTTGTCGGGTTTTAAATTGTCCGCTATTAAAGAGACCAGAGCCCTCTGCCTCTCAACACTACGTCACAGATGGTGCGTTCGCGTGTAATCGGATTTCCCATGATTAAACACGGCTTGAAGTTCAAAATCACTTTTAAAGCAAAATTAAAGTGATTTATCATTTTGTTTGCAAAAACGAACATATTTAAATGATAAAATATATTTATTTTGAGCAATTTTATGAATAGTAAAAAAAATCATGTCAGTGGACCTTTAAGACCTGTTCTTTAATAGTGTTAATACAATTTTTATAGTTTTAAAAGTGGGGTACCGTATTTTTAATTCACGATACACTTAACAGAATTTTTAATTTCTACTTCCAAAGACTACAGTTTTGAGAAAATTAACAGCATCAAAACACACCTTAAAACTTTACCTATTCATAAGTACTGGTAGATGTGATTTTCTGCATATTTGTTAAACATCTGTGTGCTTGAAAAAAAGAAAAGAAAAAGAAAAAATATATATACACAGTACCGGTATATATTATTTTATTTTGCGGACCCTCAAGCACTGGCTTGCGGACCCCCGGGGGTCCGGGGACCCTAGTTTGAGAACCCCCTACTTCAAATAAGACTAGACTTTCCTTTGATGTTTTTATGTAGCACAATCTTTCAGTCGACTTTCCATCCAAATGCAGCAATCAAAGATGTAGAAGCTCAACCATTTGACCTATTCGCTAAAATGTTGAATTATATTACAGTATTCTAGTTTATTTTCTATTCCTAATTATTGTAACTTTGACTTATTAAAGTTCCCAATTTTTTTTTCTTCATTATTACGACAAATATTTAAACTATTTTTTATTTATTTACTTGGACCATGAAAACTTCAAGACGCCTTCTAGTGGGAATCATTTCATATTTCTGTTTTTCTTCTCAGTGGAAACCATTCTGGGTCTGACTGGTGCCACAATGGGCAGTCTCATATGCTTCATATGTCCTGCGCTCATCTACAGAAAAATCCAGAAGAATGGTTTTGTTTCTCAGGTTGGCCTCTACGTACCCTTTTTGTTTTTTTGTTTTTGGTGAACATCTTAAATTGCTTTTTTTTTTTTTGATTGTTCACACATTCTGTCCGTCTGTGTTGTAGCTCGTTCTGTGTGTCGGCCTGGGGATCCTACTCCTCAGCACCTTCACCACCCTCTCAATTTCGGTCAGTAGCTCCAGCTCCAGCGTCCAAGTTCACCCTCCCCCAGCAGCTGATGCAAACAGGCAGCCTCTACCAGACCTCCCAGAACCACACGGTAAAGATCATGACTTCCTCTAATGGCTGGCAGACACTTACCCAGTTGATGGACTGGAAATGAAAGTGTTTTTTTAATGAGCCGTGGAAACATTTACTTCAACGGGCCAGAGCTGGGGCTGTATGCAGTGCGATTGGACAACACCATTTCTTGTAATTACTTTATGTAAAATGCACCAGCAATGCAGGAGACGTGTTTATTTCTTGTTTTCCTTTGAAAGTCACGGACTGGTCCATCACCTTAAACGAACGGTGTAAAGAGGATATGAACCAGAGGCAATGGGCCGGTGAGACTAAAACAAAAGCACAAAGCCACGGCGGAGGAGTTTCTTTAATCTCTCTGAGAAGAAAAGACGGAGACAGACTGGTAGACAGACAGACAGACTGGAGAGATAACCTCTTGATAATATCTGGAAGCAGCGCTGAGTTCTTGACATTGATGAAGCCAGATTGATGCCCTTCAAATTGCGGCAGTTTCACTCCTCCCCTCTGCCTCTGTTCATTTCTCCTGCCACCCCCGCCCCCGCTCTCTCTTATAATACATTGTCTTCAGCCTCTTCTACCCTCATCTCTCCTGTGGCTGCTAGAAAATGTCTGCAAGCTCTGGCTGTATGAAGCAAAGGATTGATATGAATTTGGCGAAGGATCAAACAAACTGATACAAGACTCTC
>JBBPBX010098499.1:0-12679 GCA_038048925.1 Garcialebias charrua
ATATATATATATAGATATATATATATATATATATATAGATATATATATATAGATACATATATATATATATAGATATATATATATAGATACAGTATATATATAGATATATATATATAGATATAGATATACAGTATATATATAGTATATATACAGTAGTTATAAATATAGTTATTTATTTATATAGATACCTATATTTATAACTATATATATATTATATATATATACACAAATGAAAGAGTGGAGATCAGGTGGTTCTCTATGGACTTTAGATGTTTGGACAAGCTGACAATCTGGAGAAGCTGCACATATTTACTGACCTGACCCACTTAAGTGAAGACCAGATCAGTCACCTGGGCCCTGCTTGCTGTTCTGTTGCCCTGAAGGCTGCAGGTTTGGAAGAATTTGGAGTTAATTAAGTTCTGTTTAATTTCTGTCCAGTTTTATTAAAAAGTTATTTAAATCAAACTAAGTACACAACAGAGTATTTAACATCAGGGTGGATGCTCAGTGCTTTATTTATGGTTATTTAAGTCTGCGTTATGTAACGGTTTGATGATCCTTGTCACATATTTATTTAGGTTTTTTGTGTATTTATTGTCTAAATAAATAAATAAAAAAGATTTTGTCGCTGTGTTCTTTCAAATAGAAAATTATTTCACTGCATGTTCATGAAGAATAAGACAAAGCAACAGTACTGTTCATCCAATCATCATTTTAATGTTTGCATGAAAACATGGTGACTATGAGAACATCCTGTGTTCCTGGGTTCCTCTTCTTCGGACGTAGAAGTACACCTCTGGCTGTAAAATCCTCATCAGAAGCCCATCGAGCATCGACAATGTTTCAAAACTGCATAACACAGATAAAATGTAACACAAAGTAAGAGCTACACATAACTTATTGAAAGGGTTATACATAATTTACGATACTTTATTACAAATACGCAAAGATTTGAGAAGCAAATAGTCTATCCTTACCGGTGTAAAGACTGCGCCGACGCCATTACAACTGTGTTTACAAGCATGCGCGTTCACGAGAGAGCCAAGCTGTGGAGGAGGAGCTAAGGAGGCGGAGTTGCAGGTCACCCAGAGTGCAAGGGGGAGGAGGGAGAACGGTCTCTGTTCAAAATTTTTCTAAGTTTCAGGGCTTTGCAGAAATCGCAGATAGTACCTTTAATGTAGAACACCGGACGCCATTTAGGTTCAGTCACGGGGGCCTTTGAAGGTCTCCAGTTTAGACGGTCACAAATTAATGTAGAACACCGGACGCCATTTTATGTTCAGTCACGGGGGCCTTTGAAGGTCTCCAGTTTAGACGGTCACAAATTAATGTAGAACACCGGACGCCATTCTAGGTTAGCTGCCGGTGCCGAGAGCCGGCCGAAGACTGGTGACCAGGATACCATACCATACCATACCATTTTATTTATAAAGCACTTTAAACAGGAACAAGTCCACACCAAAGTGCTGGACAAACAAACACGCAACAGGCAACACAGACAATGAAGTACAACACGAAAAACATAAAAACATTGCAGATCATAAATCAAACGATCCAATACAAATCAGCTGGCATTGAAAGCAATGGAGTAGTAGTGAGTTTTTAACCGGGATTTGAAAACCGAGAGGGAGGGGGCCTGTTTGATGAGCAGCGGTAACTCGTTCCAGAGTCTTGGGCCTGCTACAGAGAACGCCCTGTCACCTCTGCGCTTAAGGCGAGTTTCTGGAAACGTCTCTGTGAACTTTGTGGATGTCTCAGGCAGCAGCGGATTTATCGCTGATCGTGCCAGGCCGCCGCGCGAAGACCTCCGGCCGGCCTGCTACACCTCCGGCCTGGCTAGCTCCAGAAGCTAACACGGGAGCTAACACGGGAGCCGGCCTTTTGAACACTTGTGACCAGGATCGCATCATATGGATTAATTACTAGCTGGAATCGCTCTGTGAGCTCTGTGGACGTCTCAGGCTGGAGCAGGAGCTGCAGATTGATCGCGCCGCCGCTCCAACACCAGCTCATGGCTTGGCTAGCAGAAGCTAGCCAGCTAGCTAACACAGGTCTCGAGCAGCTGCGGTGGTTCACTGGCCGGCCGCCGCGCTGCTCGGCCCGACAACAATCAACGCATGGCAACCTAAGATGTCGGCTTTGACCATCTCAAAGTAAGAAAATATATTTTTATTTATTCTGTAAATGTGAATAGCAATGTTTAACATTACAGTACACTACTGTACATGCTTAAATGTGTGTGCGCGCTCCGTTAGCATGATACTTTATTTTTTATTTTTATAATTTTCACCCCCTAGCTACGGCAGAATCGAGCTGCGAACCGTTCTTAGGTCCCTAACTCGTTTGTACCTCGGGGGTCACCTTGTATATTCAATGACAGAATTTACACTGTCTCCGCACGGCGGCGGCGAGCTGCGGAGAGCGGACGGCAGTCCGTCAAAATTAGAAAATTTTCTATTTCTGCCGGACGCCGGAGCTGTGCCGGAGTCAACTTTTGAAGATTACGTCGCACCAACAGGAAAAGGAACGAGCACAACTTCCGTATTTACAAAATAAAATCACCACGGGCGGACTTAATCCTAGCTCTATACGGATTTATTTGTACAAAAATGCTTTCAAACTATCATTTATGACTACGCCTACAAACGCAATACAAGAAATAAATAAATAAATAAAGTATTTTATTCTGAAATGTAATACATCACTTCCTGTTGCTCAAACCATGTCCTGTCGCTCATTTACGAGAGAAGATCAAGGCAGCAGTCTCTACTGTTGTTCTCCTTCTTCCACCGAATGAATTGTTTTGTTCTGACTTACTTATTTATCACTTGATTTATCGCGCGATCCCGCAAATCCCGCGCATGCGTCTAGGAGCGGCGCATCCAGGCGGACCTGAGCTGAGGTCGTGGAAATTGGAGTTTGAGACGCTCAGCTGCGACCTGCGGAGCGGAGCGGACCGTATGTAGTGTAATTTTGGGGTTAACCTCCTTCCTGAGGAGAGCGGGGCAAAAAGTTTGTATGCTGGGTGAGTGGGGTCCTTCATGATGCAGGTGGTCCTCTTCCTGCATCTGGAGGTGTAAATGTCTGTTGACTCCAACATCTTCTGTGCAGCCTTCACCACTCTCTGCAGAGCTTTTCTTTCTGCAGCTGTGCAGCCTCCATGCCACACGTTGATGCTGGAGCACATGATGCTCTCCACTGCACACCTGTAGAAGGAGGTGAGGACTGAGCTTTTTATTCACCAAGTCAAAGAACTAACCAGCTAACCTCTTTGCCCAGTAGCAGTCCTAATGTAACCGGTAAATTAAAAGTCTCTTTCTGTCCTTTATTTATTTATTTATTTTTACATTAAACTAGGGAGCTGCAATCTTCACAGCCCCCGCAAAAAATGTCCCTTACACTTTCTAAATTAAACGTGTCTGGAACCACACAACTCCGGGTCGGGGATGAGGTCCTGCCCCAAGTGGAGGAGTTTAAGTATCTCGGGATCTTGTTCACGAATGAGGGAAAACTGGAGCGTGAGATCGATAGGCGGATAGGTGCAGCGTCCGCAGTGAAGCGGGCGCTGTACCGGTCTGTCGTGGTGAAGAGAGAGCTGAGTCAAAAGGCAAAGCTCTCAATTTACCGATCGATCTACGTTCCCACCCTCATCTATGGTCATGAGCTTTGGGTTGTGACCGAAAGAACAAGATCTCGGATACAAGCGGCTGAAATGAGTTTTCTCCGCAGGGTGGCTGGACTCTCCCTTAGAGATAGGGTGAGAACAGGGCCGGCCCAAGCCTCTTTGGGGCCCTAAGCGAAATTTGGATGGGGGCCCTCTGTTTCTACTAATAATGTGAATTACTGCAATCAACGGTCAGATGGTTGTATCATTCTCCCACCTGATAAAACATATTGCAACTCTGACAGTCCTTTTTAATTTATATATGTAATTTATTGCAGGAGTGTCAAACTTATTTTAATTTTGGACCACATCAAGTTCATGAATGTCCTCAGAAGGCCAGACATGGCAGAATGTATTGATAAAACTGCCTATGAATAAACTGGTAAAATCAAACTTTCTGAAAATATAAATTAAATGTGCTTCTTCGGAGGTTCTCTATGTGCTCAGTGTCTGTAAAAACTGCACTCTTCAAAACATATTGTACCCCAATGTACACTGCACACCTGTGGCGGCATTACAGAAAGAGCAGTATGCATAAACTACAGGTGGCATACAATGATGGCATGAGGATGCTGCTTAAGGTGCCGCGATGGAGTAGTGCCAGCCAGATGTTTGCAAATGCCAATGTACCAACTTGTGCAGCTGTGCTTCGTAACCTTATGTACAGATGTATGTGTAGGCTAACAAACTCTGCAAATAGCATCATCTATACTCTGACCAACCCTGCACAAAGCTCGGTTAGGTTCTATTCAAGTCTGTGGAATCACTGGCGCCTCAAATTATTTGGCAATGGATGAACATTCTATTTTTACTGTGTCTTGTTGATGTTATCTTTTTAATTTTTTATATCTTTTTATTTTTGGTGGTGGTTGTTTTTGTTACTATGGACCATATGCGTCTGAAATAAAGTTTTGATTGATTGATAAAAACTTTGCCCATCATGCCTTTTGGGGAAGGAAAATGTATCCTTAATAGGCAGTGGTCCTCTCATCACCTGCTCAGTCCTGTTTACATCTCAGAGGAAAGATGGCCACTCAGCTGCGTCCATTGGCAGAGCTGATGATCCTTGTGTGGATCTGACTTTGATGTGGAAGCTTTTGAGAAAGAGACAAAAGAAATACGATGATTAATTTTAACATAAAAGGGCAGAAAATGTTTGTGATGTACATAAATGTTAATCTGAAAATGATCTGGAGCACAAAGAGGAATTATAGAAGATGTTTTGCTGTTAACTTACCATCATCTGCAGTTGCAGACACAGATGAGACAGTGGGCACAGAGGATGGGGTTGCTAGACTTAGCTCTGCAGAGGACAAAGATCGACCTAAGATGAAAACAATTTTTTTAATGTTAGATGTCATATCACATTTACAATTATGTTGCTTACTTTTTTAAATAAAAAGTTCAACTACACTGATGCATGCTCAATAATCCAGGTAGAAAATTCGAAAAAAGCTAAGTCTGGTCCTCTAGACATTCAAAAAACAAAACAAAACAAAGCAAAAAAAAAACTGTAGAAACGTTTCGTCTTTCGTCCGAAAGACTTCCTCAGTCTGAGAAGCTTCTTCTTCTTCTTCTTTTAGTTTAATGGCGGATTGCAAACAGCGTTCAGGTGCATACCGCCACCTACTGAGCAAGAGTGTGTAGCTCATGGCCTCCTATTCCTATATTCTACTTTTAATATTAATGTTATGTAGATAAATGAACAACTCTTTTCTAACATCTTTTATTTTATCTTTATCCCCTTCAGTCCCTAAAATTCCTTCCAAACTCCAATCTCTCCCTGCCTCTTTGACTTTTCTTTTCAATCTGTCCCTTTCATTTGTATATTTAATGCACTCCATCAGTACATGTTCTACGCTCTCTGTGTTCCCACATTCCACACATTTACTGTCATTCCGTTTCCCTATCAAGAACATTGTATCATTTAGAAGTGTATGGCCTACCCTCATTCTCATTACTATCACCTCTTCTCTTCTACATCTTTCTCTATAATTATTTATTGTAACTGATTTTTGTATTTTGAATAATCTTCTTCCTTTCTTGTCTTCATTCCATCTTTTCTGCCATTTTTCTTTTTCTTTTCCTTTAATAATTGACTTACCCTCTCCTTTCCCTAACGTTATATTAACTGTTATTTCTCCTTTCAATGCTTTTTTAGCAAGTTTATCTGCTCGTTCATTCCCTTCCACCCCCTCGTGTGCTGGTACCCAACAAAACTGTACATCAATTCCACCTCTGTGTAACCGGAATAATGTGTGCTGTATTTCCAAAAGAAGGTCTTTCCTGTTGTTTCCTTTCGACTGCATACTTTCTATGACAGCCTTTGAATCAGTGCATATCACCACCCTATCAGGTCTAACCTCCTCAATCCATTGTAAGCTAAATATAACTGCCACCATTTCTGCTGTGTATATTGAAAGTTGATCTGATATCCTTTTGGAAATACAAACTTCAAATTCTGGGATATAAACTCCTATTCCCACCCACCCCTTTGTATTTTTTGAGCCATCTGTGTAAATTTCCATGTAATTATAATATGATTCTCTAATGTATTTGCTGGTGTTCACCCCTATTTCATTTACATTCCATTCTCGCTTCATTTCTAGTATTTTCATATCAACTTTACTTTCTGGAATTAACCAGGGTGAGATAACACTTTTTGGATTAATCTGTGCAAATTCTATATGGTCTATTCCATATATTTCCGCTAATTTGTTTATTTTCCACCCAAATCCATTTCTATGATATTTGTTATATTCCCAACAATCCTCAATTGTCGATGCTGCAGGATTTTCTTTACTTCCTTTAAGTTTAATCCAGTAAGTTAATGACAGTTTAGTTCTTCTCATTTCTAACGGAGTTTCACCACTTTCTATAAGTATTGCATTAATGGGGGTTGTCTTTATTGCTCCTGTGCACACACGTAGTGCTCTGGATTGAAGTCTATCTAATTTTTGAAGTGTTGAATTTGCTGCTGCTCCATACACTATGCATCCATAATCCAACGTTGATCTCATGAGAGCTCTGTATATATTTAAAAGTGATTGTTTATCTGCTCCCCAGTTATTACCTGCCACTGCTTTCATTAGATTTATTACTCTTTTACACTTTGTCTCTACCTGATTTAAATGACATTGCCATGTGTATGAACTGTCTAACCATAAGCCAAGATATTTAAATTCACTAACCAATTGTATAGGTTGTCCATATAGTAAGAAATGTTCATCTTTTATCTTCTTTTTGTTTGTTATCATCATGTATTTAGTTTTGCTTACAGACAGTTTGAAACCCCATTCATAAGACCAGCTCTCTATTTGATTAATTGCTTTTCTAATGCTTTTAACAACATGTGGAACATTTCTCCCCCTCATCCATATTGCTCCATCATCTGCATATAGTGCTGATTTGATGCCTCTGTCAAGATTTGCAAAGATGTCGTTAATCATTATGTTGAATAAAACTGGACTAATTACACTACCTTGAGGGGTGCCATTTTCCACTTTGAAGTCTCTTGATAATTCACCCCCAACTTTAACTCTTATTGACCTATCCTTAAAGAAGCTGGCAATCCAGTTATATATCCTCCCGTCTAATCCCATTTGATCTAGTTTTATTAACAGTCCTTCCCTCCACATAGAATCATATGCTTTTTCTATGTCAAAGAATACTATAATCATAATTTCCTTCATTTTCAGTGTTTTTTCTATATCAGTACACACTCTTACTAGAGCATCTACTGTGGACCTGCCATTTCTAAAACCACCAGTCTGAGAAGCTGTGTTCAGCTCAGTCTTATAAATAGCACCCTCCCACAGTGGATCAACCAGTTGGCTGATGACAGCCGAAACCAGCTGCTCACATGATCAAGGAGGACCATCAGCCTGACGATGGATCGTTAACACCCTGATGGTTGTTTGCTATTCACAGAGGGCTGAGTGATACTAGCAATAACAGCATTGTAAGTGGGGGACAGTTGAACCCGGAGGCCTCCACCTCTGTTTAATGATGGACGGTTTCTTTTCACAAAGATGGCCTCCTTTACTCCTCTCTCAAACCATTGTTCCTCTCTATCAAGGATGTGAACATCTTCATCCCTGAAAGAGTGACCGCTGGCCTGGAGATGAGTGTAGACTGCAGAGTCCTGACCTGATGATGTTGATCTTCTGTGCTGGGCCATCCTTTTGGCCAGTGGCTGTTTAGTTTCCCCGATGTAAGACTGATCACAGCCCTCCTGACACTGAACAGCATACACAATATTACTCTGTTTGTGCCGGGGGACTGGATCTTTGGGATGAACCAGTCTTTGCCGTAATGTATTTTGGGGTTTAAAAGCCACTGGGACGTTGTGTTTAGAAAATAAACGTCTCAATGTCTCTGAAACTCCCGCAACATACGGAATGACCACTGGTCTGGGTCTGGGTTCCTTCTTTTCACCTGATGGCTGGCTGGAGTCCTGTTTGGGTTTCTTCTCTGCTTTCAGGAAGGCCCAGTTAGGATATCCACATTTCTCTAGAGCCTGTTTTGTGTGTGATTTCTCCTTCTGTCTGGCTCCTGAGTTAGTGGGGACGCTGTCTGCTCTGTGGTACAGAGTCCTGATGACTCCTAACTTGTGCTCCAGAGGGTGATGGGAGTCAAACTGTAAATACTGGTCTGTGTGTGTGGGTTTGCGGTACACCTCAGTTTGCAAATTTCCTCTATCAGAAACTGAGACCTCACAGTCCAAGAAAGCCAACCTGCCATTTTTTACATCTTCTCGTGTGAACTTGATATATTTATCCACAGAGTTGATGTGATCAGTGAAATGTTGGACTTCCTGAGATTTAATTTTAACCCAGGTGTCGTCAACATACCTGAACCAATGACTTGGTGGTCTCCCTGAAAAGGATGTCAAAGCTCTCTTTTCTACCTCCTCCATGTACAGGTTGGCAACAATAGGAGAAACTGGAGACCCCATAGCACACCCATGTTTCTGCCTATAATATTGCTCCCCATATGTGAAGTAGGTTGACTGCAGGCACAGTTTCAAGAGTTGACACAGTTGTTCTGTGGAAAGTGTGGTCCTGTTGCTCAGAGTGGTGTCTGATTTTAACCTTAAACAGACCACCTCTACTGCTTCATCAACAGGAATGCACGTAAAGAGTGATGTGACATCAAAAGAGACCATTGTTTCATCAGTCTCCATGATGACATCCCTCACCTTATCCACAAAGTCCATGGTGTTCTGTATGTGGTGTTCTGAGCTGCCAACTAAAGGGATGAGTACAGATGCCAGATATTTGGAAACATTGTAAGTGACAGAGTTAATCATGCTAACAATTGGTCTTAAAGGTACACCTTGTTTGTGGATTTTGGGTAAACCATACAGACTTGGCGTGGCCTCCCCTGGGTACAGTCTGTGGTACAGAATATTGTCAATAGCCTTGTCCTGCTTCAAAATTTTCAGGCAATCTATCAACTTCTTCTTGTAACCACTTCCTGGATCTCTTTTCAGCGGTTCATAAGTGGTTAAGTCACTAAGGAGTGACATAACTTTCTCATGATAGTCTTTCTGGTTCAAAATCACTGTGCACCTTCCTTTGTCTGCTGGGAGAATTATGATGTTTTTGTCTTTGCTAAGAGTGGTGAGTGCATCCCTCTCTTCTCTACTGATGTTGGAAGGTGGTGGTTTGGCATTACTGAGACAGGCTGAAACTTTGACTCTGAGTTGTTCTGCTTCAAATTCTTTAATTTTGTTGTTACGGATGGCTGACTCAGTGGCTGTGATCATCTCTACCAACGGAACTCTACTTGGTGCCACTGCAAAGTTTAGTCCCCTGGCAAGAATCTCTGTCTCCGGCTGGGTGAGCTGTCTGTCAGATAAATTCTTCACCCAATTTTCTGTCTCCCTGGCATGTAGCTGTGTAGTGGAGTGTTGTCCTACACTGAATGTGTTGTTATTAGAATTGTGATGGTGTTGACGAGTTATCAGTAAGTTAAATTTGTTTTGTTGTCGAGTCTTGGACTTGACATGCTGTGCTAAGCGTGCCTGATCTGTACAGTCCATCACTTGCTGAAGTATGGTCTGATCTAGGAACACTGTTAGTTTTTGTTTAATGTACTCTTCTTTGGCCTTCAAGGTCTCAATAGTAAAATTGGTCTGTGTGAGTGGGTTTGCAGTACACCTCAGTTTGCAAATTTCCTCTATCAGAAACTGAGACCTCAAAATCCAAGAAAGCCAACCTGCCATTTTTTACATCTTCTCGTGTGAACTTGATCCACAGAGTTGATGTGATTTGTGAAATGTTGGACTTCCTGATATTTAATTTTAACCCAGGTGTTGTCAACATACCTGAACCAATGTCTCCTGAAAAGGATGTCAAAGCTCTCTTTTCTACCTCCTCCATGTACAGGTTGGCAACAATACGAGAAACTGGAGACCCCATAGCACACCCATGTTTCTACTATTGCTCCCCAAATGTGAAGTAGGTTGACTGCAGGCATAGTTTCAAGAGTTGACACAGTTGTTCTGTGGAAAGTGTGGTCCTGTTGCTCAGAGTGGTGTCTGATTTTAACCTTAAACAGACCACCTCTACTGCTTCATCAACAGGAATGCACGTAAAGAGTGATGTGACATCAAAAGAGACCATTGTTTCATCAGTCTCCATGATGACATCCCTCACCTTATCCACAAAGTCCATGGTGTTCTGTATGTGGTGTTCTGAGCTGCCAACTAAAGGGATGAGTACAGATGCCAGATATTTGGAAACATTGTAAGTGACCGAGTTAATCATGCTAAAAATTGGTCTTAAAGGTACACCTTGTCAAAACAAGGTTTTGTTTTTTGAATGTCCAGAGAACCAGAATTAGCTTTTTTGGAAAAAGTTCAACTATTCTTATACCAGTGTGTTTTTTTGCTTATAATAAAAAGGAATCTGCCAGTACACCAACTGAAATTTATTTAAAAAAATTGTAAATAATTTTACAGGCTTGTTTCCAGTGAGAGTTGGACTCCGCCAAGGTTGCTCTTTGTCACCGATTCTGTTCATAACTTTTATGGACAGAATTTCTAGGCGCAGCCAAGGGGTTGAGAGTATCCGTTTTGGTGGCCTTAGAATCGCTTCTCTGTTTTTTGCAGATGATGTGGTCCTATTGGCTTCATCAGATCGTGATCTACAGCTTTCGCTGGAGCGGTTTGCAGCCGAGTGTGATGCGGCCGGGATGAGGATCAGTTCCTCCAAATCCGAGGCCATGGTCTTGAGCCGGAAAAGGGTAGCATGCCCTCTCCGGGTCGGGGAGGAGGTCCTGCCCCAAGTGGAGGAGTTTAAGTATCTCGGGTCTTGTTCACGAATGAGGGAAAACTGGAGCGTGAGATCGATAGGCGGATAGGTGCAGCATCCGCAGTGAAGCGGGCGCTGTACCGGTCTGTCGTGGTGAAGAGAGAGCTGAGTCGAAAGGCAAAGCTCTCAATTTACCGATCGATCTACGTTCCCACCCTCATCTATGGTCATGAGCTTTGGGTTGTGACCGAAAGAACGAGATCTCGGATACAAGCGGCTGAAATGAGTTTTCTCCGCAGGGTGTCTGGACTCTCCCTTAGAGATAGGGTGAGAAGCTCAGTCATCCGGGAGGGACTCGGAGTAGAGCCGCTGCTTCTCCACATCGAGAGGAGCCAGTTGAGGTGGCTCGGGCATCTGGTTAGGATGCCTCCTGGACGCCTCCCTGGGGAGGTGTTCCGGGCATGTCCCACCGGGAGGAGGCCCAGAGGAAGACCCAGGACACGCTGGAGGGACTATGTTTCTCGGCTGGCCTGGGAACGCCTTGGGATTCCCCCAGAGGAGCTGCTCCATGTGGTAGGGGATAGGGAAGTCTGGGCCTCCCTACTTAGGCTGCTACCCCCGCGACCCGACCCCGGATAAGCGGACGAAAATGGATGGAGTGATGGATGGATGTAAATAATTTGGTTGTCTAAGTGTCTTATTTTAGAAATAATATTGTAATTATATCTCAATATAGTTAAACAATTATATGGAAGAGGTTTTGCTTACCAGGTAGTTCAGCAGTACTTGTAGTTGCAAACACAGATGAGACTGCGGTCACAGAAGATGGGGATGCTAGACTTAGCTCTGCAGAGGATGGACCTAAGATGAAAATAACAAAAAATGTAGTTATGTTAGATGTCACATCATACTTATAATTATGTTGTTCACTTTTTATGAAAAAGTATAAAAATACTTTCATACTTGTCTTTTTTGCTTGTAGTAATAAAACAAATCAGCCAGTAAAACTGAAATTTTCTTCAGACATGTTTAAACAGTATTTGTTCCTCCAAAAAGTCCTATATTTACTGCTTACGTTGTAAATTTATTTTTTATGAGTTAGTTTAGGAGTTATAAAAAGGATGTTATGCAGTTAAATTACCAGGTAGATCAGAAGTGATTGTAGTGGTCACAGAGGATGGGGGTGCTACACTTAGCTCTGAAGAGGACGAAGATGGACATAAGATGAAATACATACAATGCACACACATTCCTTGCATACTTTCATTACAGACTCTTGAGTGTAATTGCTATAACTAAAAATTAATTGCATGCTGCATGGTGAGTCTTTCTCTTACCTGATGCACTGCCCACAGCTGAGCCTGGTAATGTGGACTGGCCCTGAGCTGATTCTGTGCTGCCAAAATATTTTAACAATATTCCAGCAGAATTTCACATAACATAAGTTTGTGTAAAAAAAGTTTGTTTTAGTCACATAAATGATCATGCTCAACAGTCCACAACATATTGATAACTCAAGCATAGCTAGTAAGCCGTTATTAATATATCAATATAGCCTGATGTAAAACATTTGGCTAGCAAATGTTTTGTATTGTGAAGTTTTAATTATTGCTATCAAGCGTTAGCAAAAATGCTGTTTAGAGCCAAAAAAAGGAAAAATGATATTGTGCCAACGACTAGAATCAACTCACATAAAATTAAAACTCAGTTATTAACAAGTACAAAGACGGTAGTCCAGACTGTTCAAGGTTGCTAG
>JBBPBX010098501.1:0-12679 GCA_038048925.1 Garcialebias charrua
TTAAATGTGCTTTAATAACTCTGGTTTAATGACGGGTCAGGTTTTGAGGCCTAGTCATTGTTGACACGGTCTGTCTTTGAAAAAAGATGTGTAAACTGTCTCAATCATATCTAACCAGCTAAATAACAGTTTAACTAAAATAACACAGCCCCAAAAAAAAGTCCAGGCTCAAGAACCAGCACTTTGTTGTGAGTGTTACCGTCTGGAAGTTAGCCTTTAAAGAAGCTACATGCTAAGCTAACCACAGCATTATCACAGCAGTACAGACGCTAAATCATGAAAAAAACAAAAAAAAAAACAGCTACTAAACAGACGGTTATACTCCGATATTGTTCTGACATGGTTTCACAAAATGATTTATATAGAATATTTTGTTTACCGAACTAAAGTTGATCGGAGCGCGACGTCTTCGAGAGCAGGTCCGAGGCTGAGTCAGACAGAGGAAGGAGCAGCTGTCAGCTCCTCCGATGGACGTAGATCCTTCACGTTTACAACAGCGCGTTGCTCAAACGTATACCTGGCTGTAACACCCTCTAACCCAGCAAGAAACAACCCCAAAAATTTAAAAAACGAGAGAAAATAAACTGGTGTCCCGGCTGGTTTTTCACAGCAAACCAAACACTACAGGACTTCCGCCGGAAGTTTACTACCGGGAGGGGGCGGCACCGGACTGTCATGGCGGCTTACATGAGCTTTTGGCGAAAGAGGTGGATAGAATTATTGGTATTAAGCTGAAAAAGAGAGAACTCGTTTAATTAATGATGTATTTTTGTGTCAGTCTAAACCCTGCCAATTTATACATCTAAAATATAGGTAAGTCATTAAACTGACCCCTTCCTATATTACTACAATAGCAAACATCCACCAGGGTGCTAACGATCCATCGTTAGGCTGATGGTCCTCCTTGATCATGTGAGCAGCTGGTTTCAGGCTGTCATCAGCCAACTGGTTGATCCACTGTGAGAGGGTGCTATTTATAAGACTGAGCTGAATACAGCAGCTCAGACTGAGGAAGTCTTTCGAACGAAAGACGAAACGTTTCTACAATTTTTTTGCTTTGTTTTGTTTTTTTGAATGTCCAGGCGCTGACTACGGCTGCTCACTGCACCACTTGGTGGTGGTTGGGTTAAATGCAGAGACCAATTTCGTCTGTCAAGTATGGGAACATACACAGATGACAAAAATGTGACATTTATTTTATTTATTTATCAGACTAAGCTTTTTTAGATTTTTCTACCTGGGTTATTGAGCATGCATCAGGGTCTCATTAATAAACCCTCCCTGAATAAAAAAACTTACTGATGTTACTTGATCGCGCAGACAAAGAGATGCTGCCTGGGCTAAGGCCAGAAAATCAAAAAACGATCATGACTGGCCCAGTTTCCGGCAGCTTAGGAACAAATGCACAACCCTAATTAGAAATGCAAAATCAAATTACTACCTGGACGAATCCACCAAAAATCTAAATGATCCAAAAAGGTTTTGGCAAACAGTAAAATCAAATTCTGGTCAGACAACATCCACTGATTTACCCAGCTCCATTATGACCAGCACAGGTATTCTGTCAGACAAATCATCAATTCTGAACTGTTTTAATGAACACTTTATATCCTCTGGCTCCCTGTTTGAATCTACACATCCTGAAATGTTATCTGCTGACCAAACTGATGCAAATCCACCCCCAGCTCCACATGTGCTGGACAAACAGGTCACAAATCACTTTGATTTTGAATCAATATCTCCCGCTGAAGTTCTAAATGCTCTAAAAACTCTCGACACACGCAAAGCAGCAGGACCTGACAACATAGAACCACTTTTCCTAAAACTAGCTGCAGATTTCATTGCTGAACCTCTTTCCCATATTTTCAATCTCAGTCTCAACACAAATAAAATACCCAAAATCTGGAAATCAGCTTTTGTTCTCCCTCTGCTAAAAGGGGGTGAACCAACAAATGTCAACAACTACAGACCAATTTCAAAATTATGCATTCTTGCCAAACTGTTCGAAAGACTTGTCTGTGATCAGCTAACTGATTTCCTACAAGCAAACCATATTCTATCACAATTCCAGTCAGGATTCAGAAAACAACACAGCACCGTCACTACAGTTCTCAAAGTATTAAATGACATCATACAGTACATGCCCTGGACTGCAAACAATACTGTGTTGCCCTTTTTATAGACCTGTCCAAGGCATTTGATACAGTTGATCATAGACTATTGACAAACATCCTGGAACACCCTGGTCTATCAAAACTTGCAGTCTCCTGGTTCACCAACTACCTAACTGACAGAACGCAGTCTGTTCATGTAGCCGGATCCTCCTCTACTTTCTTAGATGTTGTGAAAGGGGTGCCACAGGGTTCTGTCTTGGGTCCCATTCTTTTCTCCCTATACATCAACGATCTTTGCAGTGATCTGTCAAATGCCTCCCACCATTATTACGCAGATGACACCATCATCTATTGCTGTTCTTCCTCCCTCAGCCAAGCTTTCACCTCTCTTCAGGATGCTTTTAATATTATTCAGTCACGGCTGCAAAAACTTAGACTGGTCCTAAATGCCGACAAAAGCAAGTTCATGGTTCTTGCCAACAGAAAGCAGCAACCAGAGAACCCACCTCAAATTGGAACCCAAGAGGGAAAACAAATAGAAATGGTCTCCACCTACAAATATCTAGGTTTCAACATTGACACTGAACTGTCTTTTAAAACCCACATCTCCAAAATGGCCACTAAACTCAAACTGAAGCTAGGTTTCTTCTTCAGAAACAAATCCTGCTTCTCATGCAAAGCCAGGAGAACATTAGTAGCTGCAACATTCATGCCAATACTAGATTATGGTGACGTGCTGTACATGAGTGCTGCATCAAAATACCTACAGTCCTTAGACTCCATTTACCACGGTGCCCTTCGGTTCATTACTGACTCCAGTTATCGCACTCATCACTGTGAGCTTTACGTAAAATCTGGCTGGTCATCTCTCAGCACTCGCAGATACACTCACTGGATATCCTTCATCTACAAGACCCTCCTAAACCTAGTCCCGTCATACCTCACCTCCTTAATACAAACATCACACAGTCATTACTCCCTGCGCTCTAACGATTTAGTCCTCCTGTCAGTTCCTCCTGTCAGAACTGAACTAGGAAAAAGAGTTCAGCTTCGCCGTCCCCTCAGCCTGGAACAACTTACAGAAAGATCTGAAACTATCAACATTCATCTCTCCTGGATCCTTTATGTCAACCGTAGTAGAAAATGTCATCAAGAAACTTGACCATTGCAGATGTTTCTAACCATTACTTATCCAATATACATGTCATTGTTTTTTTGTTTTTTTTTACTTTATTTACCCAACCGAGGTCTGTCTGCTTGTTTTGTATATAATGTATATAGAAATCTGTCATATCCTGTTGGTCTTGAACTGTCAACATCTGTTTACTGTGATTGTAGTTTTCTTTATTTTCTTTTTGATAAGTGCAAATGCCTATTGCCAATGTGACGTGTGCTGCTGACCACTTGACCAGGTCACCCTTGTAAAAGAGATCTCGATCTCAACGGGCTCTACCTGGTTAAATAAAGGTGATTGATTGATTGATTGATTGATACATAATTTAAAAATACATAAATAGCAACATGGCCTGTATCTCGGCTAGTGTGTTAGTAGCGAACAAACACAACCTACTGTTAGTACATGAATGTATTAAAGCAATCAAAGGGTTATTATTCATCAAATACAGTTATTGGACACTCGATCAATTGAAAAGTGATTTAGACGCGGTTTATTTTTTACACAGTAGCTACGTGGGGGTAGCTTCGTGGTGTGGCTTCTTTGTTCTTGGGCTGAGCTAACAATGTCCCGATTGCGTCTGAGAACTATAATTTTAAGAAGTAAATCATCCAAAACTCTCATTAATAACCCTCCCTGAATAAAAAAACTTACTGATGTTACTTGATCGCGCAGACATAATTTAAAAACACATAACAAGCAACGTGTGTTTGGTCTTGGTTTTATGTCGGCTATATTTTTTTTTTAGCATTGCACATGAAGAATCCTCCGTGATAATTGGCTTTATACACTCACAGTATATAAAGTAAAACAACATGAGCTCAAGTTAAATATATAGTTTATCATCTAAAATAGTACACACCTCCGATTATGTTCACACATAGACTTACTCTTTTACGACGGTAGCTTCCCTGCGTTGTTTTGACGTGGTAGCTCCTGTGGCACTTTCTTCTGTAAATTTTCTTTTAAAAATAGTAGGAAAGGAATAGCATCCAGTTTTAAAAGTCTTCTACATCTTACTGGTAATCCTAAAGATTCTTTTATACCAGGTCTTTCCTGAAAACAATTGGCAGTAAAATGGTCGCTGCAGACATACACCATCGGTCCCTCGTTCTCTGTACTTGTCCATTCTTGTCAATGTTTCTCATCTTTTGGAAATTTGTGAAGGCTCACTTGTTCACTGCTGATATTAGAACACCCAAATGTGCTACAACGTGATGGTGGCACAACTGGTAGAGCTGCTGCCTCTCAGCGAGAAGGTTGCCGGTTCAAATCCCGGTCCGGGGCCTTTCTGGGTGGAGTTTGCATGTTCTCCCCGTGCATGCGTGGGTTTCCTCCGGGTACTCCGGTTTCCTCCCACAGACCAAAAAACATGCTTGTTAGGCTGATTGGTGACTCTAAATTGACCCTAGGTGTGAGTGTGAGAGTGGATGGTTGTTTGGTGTGAGTGAGACAGGTCCCTCTTGTAAATGAGTCCCCGTGACTCAACGAGGCTAGCCTGTATAAATAAAGGTTGAATGAAAAAAAGAGGCAATCTTTCAGGAAATGAATCTGTATGGAAAGCAGTTAACACACCAGACAAACGGGCAAGGCTCTTCCCAGTGCCCACATGTACAATGACGTTTTGCGCAAGTGCGCAGATTTTTAGGGGCGTGTCCCAGAGAAAAAACTACCATAACTTGGAATGAAATTGTAATATATTTATAATTTATTTTGCAAAAACGAACAGAGCTGAATGATATAAGATATATATGTTGTGACAAATATGCAAATTTCCAACATCATGTCACAATCCCTTTAAAGCGAGGATCCAGCACTGATGCTGCATACAAAGTGTCCTTCTGAGCATCATATCTTAAAGACGTTTAATAATTTTAGTTATAACAGTATGAGGATAAACATAGTGTGCATATAAATATATATAAAAAGCACACATACAACCAAAAATGTGTATGTGCTATAAATAATTAATTGCTAACCACTAAAAAGAAAATGCAAATATAAAATACAAAACAGTAATAATAATAAACACTTATTATGGCAAAGACAACTTAGCATACCTTGTTTTCAAGTTATTCTCAACAGCTTGCTTCAAGTCCCTCACTGTGTTGGAGTCTTCAAGGCTGGGGGTGAAGGTCTCCAGCAGCAGAGTGAGAAGTGCGGCGATGACAGACAGAGTTGGTTGCTTGTCCTCCAACATTGCCAGTGTATCTTCTTTCATTGGTTTCATCACCTGCACCAGATCTTCAGCAATTATTACATCTTCTTCTGTTATCATGCACAGATCTTTTTCATTCCTGTGTATGCTGTGTGAAAGGAGAGTGGCAGAGATAGGTTGTTGCTCTAAAACACACTCCAACATGTCCAGTGCACTGTTCTACCTGGTCACAATGTCAACTGTTAGCTTGTGTGCGGGCAGTTGAAGCAGCTTGTTTTTATCTTTTGGTATTTAATTTATACAATTTGTTCATAAAAAAACAAAACAATACAAAACAATCCCATAAACGATAACGTACAAAATATAAAAAAATGAAAGGTAGCAGAAAGAAGAAAAAATCTTATTACATCTGCCCCTTTTTTCAAATAATCAGTTCAAACAATAATAATCTTCCAGTAACAGAACAAAATGAATAACTCTTTCTAATTTTCTAACTAATACAATACACATTACGCTACTTCATATATATATTCCACCACTTTATTCCAAAATTGAACATTTGACTGACATAAAAAGTCACACAAAAACAGGTTGCTACTTGACTATTCTGTTAGTAAAATATTCAGTAATAAAAAATAATTAAAGCTGCAAGCAGCATTGAGGCCTTCGCAGCAAAGCGCCGCTCCGGCCTTATTGTAGCAACCGCGGGAGCTCTAGTTCGTCAGCTCGGTCGCCACCTGGAACGCTCTCATGCCCATCCTGCACCAGTTTGCCAAGAACAGTTAGCGAATACAGTTCCAGTCTTGTATGTTACACAGGCAGAAGCTGGAAGAGTCACCCAATAATCATGAGTTTCTTGTGTGAGTTGGTGGGGCTGATGTCATGAATCAACAATAGCAATTTTTCTGGAAGTGCTCATTGATCAAGTACCAAAAATCTGATGCAGATGGGATTATGTCTCACTGAGATAGAGGGCGCACTGGAGTCAAAAGTTAAATAACAATAGAAATGTGTGTAGAAGTGCTCACTGATCACGTACAATAAATGTGGTACATATTGGATGATATATGATATATCAGAGTCAGAGAGAGTCAGAGTCAGCAAATCTTTATTGTCATTTGCACCACATGTGGTACATGTGATGAAACTATATTATGTACACAGGGTCCTAGTTACATCCAACAACAAAATGTAAGAGAAGAACAGCAACAACATCTAAGATATGAACTAAGAAAAACATCAGCCAACAATACACTAAGCACTAATGTCATAGAAAAACATAATTCCAAACGGCAGCACGAACATGAGTCTGTATGAGCAGATGGGCACGACTGAACACAGCAACATGAAACAGATCAGCATCAGCATGTTGTGATATTTTGCAGTGATTATTCTGGTTATTTATTCATGAGTCTAACAACCTCAGGGTAGAAGCTGTTCCTCAGTCTAGTGGTTCTACACTTGATGCTCCTCAACCTTCGTCCTGAGGGGAGTGGGGCAAAAAGTGTGTGTGTTGGGTGAGTGGGGTCTTTCATGATGCAGGTGGCCCTCTTCCTGCATCTGGAGGTGTAGATGTCTGTGATAGTGGGGAGACTGACTCCAACAGTCTTCTGTGCAGCCTTCACCACTCTCTGCAAAGCTTTTCTTTCTGCAGCTGTGCAGCCTCCATGCTACACATTGATGCTGGAGCACAGGATGCTCTCCACTGCACACCTGTAGAAGGAGGTGAGGACTGGACTACTCGGACCAGCTCGTCTCAGCCGTCTGAGGAAGAGTCTCTGATGACCTTTCTTGATCAGTCTGGTGGTGGTGTTGGTCCAGCTGAGGTTATCATTCATGTGTACACCCCGTGCTGAGGGTTATGGTGAAGGAGGAGCAGTTGTGGATCCTCACTGACTGAGGTCTGTTTGTTAAAAAGTCTAGTACCCAGTTACAAATGGAGGGGCTTAGTCCCAGTGTGAATAGCTTGTCCATCAAAGTTTTGGGGGATCATGGTGTTGAAGGCAGATGTGAAGTCCACAAAGAGCATACGGACGTATGAGTCCTTCTGTTCCAGGTGGGTGAGAGCAGTGTGGACCACAGAGGAGATGGCGCCCTCTGTTGATAGGTTCTCGCGGTACGCGTACTGATCTGTTAGTGTTGGAATAATGTAGGGGCGCACTGGAGTGAAATTTTAAACAACCATAATGAGATTTTCATTAATGAAAAGTGCGTTATAAATTGAATTCATTATTATTATTATGTGTTTAGAAGTGCCCACAGATGACACACAATACATATTGAATAGATCAGATGATCTATCAATGATATATAACAGTTTGAAGAATGTAGGGGGCACACTGGAGTCATATGTTAAACCACAATATTAATGAGTGTCGAAGTGCTCATTGATGAAGCACACTAAATCTCGTTCAGATCGGATGATGTATCAGTGAGATATAACTGTAGTAATAATATAGGGGGCGCTGTGGAGCTTATTGGCCACTTATCATGGATGCCTATTGAAGTGGTGGATAATGATCGATCGTAGCGATTTTGGTGCACCTCGGTTAAAATCTGTGGAATTTAGAGCCAAACATATGACGACTGCGTCACATCAGAGATTGTCACGCCGCCACGCCCACATCCTCCATTGAAAACTGTAACTTAAAATAAGTCAGACCAACTCGTTATATGTCTTCTAACAAAGGATCATCCTGATTAGTTCAAGGGTGTCAGAAAGGGAGCATTCCAAGTTAAAAAAGTGACTTCCTGTTCTGAGGGGGCGGGACTTTGATGACATCACAACGTGACCACAAAGGATCGTCGGGAATCCAACAGGGATGAGTCATGCAAATTTTGGTGCATTTTTGGTCTTTCATTGTGAAAGTTATAGTGGTTTGAAATTTATGGCATGAAGCGCAAATTTGTGGCCTGGCCACGCCCCTTTAGCATAAACAAAAATGCAAGCTTTTGATAACTTTTACTGTCTAGTGTGTTAAGGGCATATTAGCCAAGTTTGAAGGCAATCCTTAAAAATCCCAAGGAGGAGTTCGTTAAAATCCACAATTCAAAATGCCGGAAAATGACCCTTTGACCCAAAATGGCTGACTTCCTGTTGGTTTTGGACCAGTGTTGCAAGAGACTTTTTTATAGGTCCTGCGAAGATACAGATGTTCACCTAGTTTCAGAATTATCGGGCCAAAAGTGGCTTGGGGCTGAGGTTTTAAAATATTCTAGGGGGGTCCTGTGGAGGCTATTGAACAATTGTCATGGACTCCTGTTCAAGGGGTGGGCAATGATCGATCATACTGATTTTGGTACTCCTCGGATCAAATCTGTGGATTTTAGAACAAAACGTATGGCGACGGCATTACCTCTTACTTTGCCACGTCGCCACGCCCACATGCTCCACCCAAAACGGACAGTGTTGGAAAGCTTGTTACACCAACATGTCTTCGGTCAGGTTTAAACTACCGTACTTTCCCATCCTATATTACTACATTGGTGGCCCGTGAACAGGTCTCTGAAAGTTTAATATTTCTGTACTTTGAATGTTGGCATAATTTTGTCCAAGTTTTAGACTCTGAAAACGATAGTTTTTTGGCTGGGAAAGTGTGTCAAGCTGCAGGAAACTGCTGGTTAATGTCACTTGTAGCTGAGGAATTGTCTTTACTCAACTTTTAAACGTGTGTTGAAGTTTTTGGGTTAAAATTTGATGTTGCTGTGTGGTTCTGGTTCTGAGTCGTTTGGACTCTTTGCTGACGTGTCACAGATAAACGCGCATCTACGTTTGACCGCCGTGTCAAAACTGTGCCTATAAGAGCTTCATGTTTCATCTGGAAAATTGCTGTCGAGTGGTATCGTTACATTTTAAGCAGAAATAATAGCATCTTGTGTCTGAAGCTGTCGGATCGAGGTTCTGGTCCCGGTCCATTTAGCTCTGACGTGTTGCTGTACGGATAAAGTCCGTGTTGGCAACATTTATTTTGCTATTTTTACTGGGCGCAGCTTGGTAAAACTGTTCTGATGTGAAACGATTCGTTCACAGAATTTTTGTGGTGAATTTTAGCGTTTTATGAGTTGAAAAAGAGTCTAGGTTTGATAAGCTATATGCTGACGCTACGTTCATAACGTCTGTTGTCATGCTGTGGTTGGTTCAAGGTGATCACGTGATACGCAGTTGATCGTCAAATTTCAGTTTTGTTCACACAATTCTGACAGATTTTCTTGCTTGTTTCGTTTGTAGGCATAAAATATCGTTAAAAACTGTTTAACCGCGGTGTATTGAGATATTTAAAGGGGTTTTAGAGCGTTTAGACGTCGGTAAAACTCAAACGTCCGACTGCACGCACGTCCCTAAATGCAACACGAACGACACGTCAACGGAAGTGACGTGACCCAGATAGAGAAAAAAAAAGGAAAAAGATCGTTTTTTTATGTATCTAAAAGTTCACAGAACTTATTTTAAACAAATCCATTCATTTCTTAAATGAACGTTTGTTTAGGCGATTGTCACGTCCAGGCTAGAACTCATCCCAAAAGTTGACGTTTATCCGATTTAGTTTAAAGCTACGGCTAAATGCTAAAAGATAGTCAACGCGGCCTTAGAGCCAACAGCGCCTCTGAAGCGGCCAGGAAGAGTAATTACAGTCACATTGTGGTAAATTAAAGCTTTGAAAACCTGCAATCTGCTGGTTAAAAGAATGAGAACAAGAAACATTTACACAGAATAGATGCTAAACTCTCTGCATTTAATTCAAAACAACATCTTTTAAATCCGCTCATTCTCAATCAGTTCATCTGGACAGTTTCTTTTTAGCAGAAACGTTTCACCCTCACTCCAGAGGGCTTCCTCAGTCAGAGTAGTCCAAAGCACACTGAAGTTAACCCACCAAGTAAGCAACTTATGTGGACCAACCAGTTTGCTGTAGCCAAGATGGTTTCTGGGGGCGTGTCCCTCGTCGACTCCTCCCAGGCAGGCAGACATGTCCAAAGTGGTTCAAGACAAGAAAGTTAATTCTCAATAGTCCAGGTATCAAATCCGCTCATTCTCAATCAGTTCATCTGGACAGTTTCTTTTTAGCAGAAACGTTTCACCCTCACTCCAGAGGGCTTCCTCAGTCAGAGTAGTCCAAAGCACACTGAAGTTAACCCACCAAGTAAGCAACTTATGTGGACCAACCAGTTTGCTGTAGCCAAGATGGTTTCTGGGGGCGTGTCCCTCGTCGACTCCTCCCAGGCAGGCAGACATGTCCAAAGTGGTTCAAGACAAGAAAGTTAATTCTCAATAGTCCAGGTATCAAATCCGCTCATTCTCAATCAGTTCATCTGGACAGTTTCTTTTTAGCAGAAACGTTTCACCCTCACTCCAGAGGGCTTCCTCAGTCAGAGTAGTCCAAAGCACACTGAAGTTAACCCACCAAGTAAGCAACTTATGTGGACCAACCAGTTTGCTGTAGCCAAGATGGTTTCTGGGGGCGTGTCCCTCGTCGACTCCTCCCAGGCAGGCAGACATGTCCAAAGTGGTTCAAGACAAGAAAGTTAATTCTCAATAGTCCAGGTATCAAATCCGCTCATTCTCAATCAGTTCATCTGGACAGTTTCTTTTTAGCAGAAACGTTTCACCCTCACTCCAGAGGGCTTCCTCAGTCAGAGTAGTCCAATTGGCTACAGCAAACTGGTTGGTCCACATAAGTTGCTTACTTGGTGGGTTAACTTCAGTGTGCTTTGGACTACTCTGACTGAGGAAGCCCTCTGGAGTGAGGGTGAAACGTTTCTGCTAAAAAGAAACTGTCCAGATGAACTGATTGAGAATGAGCGGATTTGATACCTGGACTATTGAGAATTAACTTTCTTGTCTTGAACCACTTTGGACATGTCTGCCTGCCTGGGAGGAGTCGACGAGGGACACGCCCCCAGAAACCATCTTGGCTACAGCAAACTGGTTGGTCCACATAAGTTGCTTACTTGGTGGGTTAACTTCAGTGTGCTTTGGACTACTCTGACTGAGGAAGCCCTCTGGAGTGAGGGTGAAACGTTTCTGCTAAAAAGAAACTGTCCAGATGAACTGATTGAGAATGAGCGGATTTGATACCTGGACTATTGAGAATTAACTTTCTTGTCTTGAACCACTTTGGACATGTCTGCCTGCCTGGGAGGAGTCGACGAGGGACACGCCCCCAGAAACCATCTTGGCTACAGCAAACTGGTTGGTCCACATAAGTTGCTTACTTGGTGGGTTAACTTCAGTGTGCTTTGGACTACTCTGACTGAGGAAGCCCTCTGGAGTGAGGGTGAAACGTTTCTGCTAAAAAGAAACTGTCCAGATGAACTGATTGAGAATGAGCGGATTTGATACCTGGACTATTGAGAATTAACTTTCTTGTCTTGAACCACTTTGGACATGTCTGCCTGCCTGGGAGGAGTCGACGAGGGACACGCCCCCAGAAACCATCTTGGCTACAGCAAACTGGTTGGTCCACATAAGTTGCTTACTTGGTGGGTTAACTTCAGTGTGCTTTGGACTACTCTGACTGAGGAAGCCCTCTGGAGTGAGGGTGAAACGTTTCTGCTAAAAAGAAACTGTCCAGATGAACTGATTGAGAATGAGCGGATTTGATACCTGGACTATTGAGAATTAACTTTCTTGTCTTGAACCACTTTGGACATGTCTGCCTGCCTGGGAGGAGTCGACGAGGGACACGCCCCCAGAAACCATCTTGGCTACAGCAAACTGGTTGGTCCACATAAGTTGCTTACTTGGTGGGTTAACTTCAGTGTGCTTTGGACTACTCTGACTGAGGAAGCCCTCTGGAGTGAGGGTGAAACGTTTCTGCTAAAAAGAAACTGTCCAGATGAACTGATTGAGAATGAGCGGATTTGATACCTGGACTATTGAGAATTAACTTTCTTGTCTTGAACCACTTTGGACATGTCTGCCTGCCTGGGAGGAGTCGACGAGGGACACGCCCCCAGAAACCATCTTGGCTACAGCAAACTGGTTGGTCCACATAAGTTGCTTACTTGGTGGGTTAACTTCAGTGTGCTTTGGACTACTCTGACTGAGGAAGCCCTCTGGAGTGAGGGTGAAACGTTTCTGCTAAAAAGAAACTGTCCAGATGAACTGATTGAGAATGAGCGGATTTGATACCTGGACTATTGAGAATTAACTTTCTTGTCTTGAACCACTTTGGACATGTCTGCCTGCCTGGGAGGAGTCGACGAGGGACACGCCCCCAGAAACCATCTTGG